>QEOT01001580.1:0-24274 GCA_003123785.1 Pterocarya stenoptera
TGCATGTGTGATGCGACTGCTAAAGGAATTGTTTACAGAGTTATTTTTTATTGCAAGTGATAGAGATGCGCTGGTAGCCAGTCATATGCTTATTTAGAACTCAGTTCATTGGGATTTGAATATTATTAGATTGGTATGACTGTGACGTTGACTTTGTATCTTTCTTTAATGGTTAATGCATTTTATTGAGTTATTCCTAAGTTTGCTTTTTCTTACCTTTGGAAGGGCCATTGGAGGTTTAAAGTTTCTGTTAAGGACGTGTTTCACACCACCAGCTGTATAGATGTCTTGCGGTCACAGAATGGGGCGGCGCTTGTTGCCCTGCGTAACTCTGATGATTAAGTTAGTAATGATACCTGAAAAATAATGTATATCCAGAGTTTAAGTTCTGTGTTTGTTACCTTTTTGGACCTATATAAAGGGGAGCGTGACGTGATGGCCATTATTCTTGGTCAATGGCCCTTTGTGCCTTTCTCTAACGATCTCTCATTAACCGGAAAAGATGTTCCCCGTTAGTTAAAGTGCTTGGGCTCGGCTCCGGGCCTTATTCCCGCAGATTTAGGACTGTCTTGCCTAGTCTTTTGTCTGAGGGGCTTCCATTTTAAGCCTTCAATAGTCCTTCTAGATTCACATGGGTGGACTTGGCCTTTTTGGAAATGGGCTCGAAGCCCATGGGGCCTAAATGTCACCTCCAGTTACCCTACCAATTTTCCTCGAGTTAACTCAAGGGAAATTTATCATTAAAAAGGTCTGCTACTTACCCCGCCAATCTGTAGGCATTTATTCGGGCTTTCCTTTCTTTTGGGCCGTAATCCCTCACTAGGTGGCATACACTGAACTTTTCCCTCTCTTTTATGGGGAAAACATGGCTTACGTCAGCTATAACCATTCCCGCTGATTTAATGATTTAAAAAAAAAAAAAGGAAATGTAGTCTATCAGCGTAGCCAACCCTTGGGGTTCCCAAGGACCTTTCATCATTTTCTTTCTCGGGTGCGTACTTCACGCTCCTTTTATTCTTATAATCTCTTTCCTTTTCTTCCCTTTACTCTTTCGCCTTCCCCATACCTCTTCGTGCTCTCCTTTTCTCTTCGCTTCTTCTTCGAATCCTTTTTCGTTCCCCTGATTTTATTAGTTTTTCCTTTCTGAGATATTCTCCATGGCCGGTCGCTGTTCTAATAGGATTCCTTTTGACAAAAACTCTGAATCTTCTCGTGGCCATCAATCTACTTCCTTCGATGGGTATTCTTGGCGTTCGGTTCTGAATATGGAGAATCTCGTCGGACTTAGGTAGTCTTTTCGCATTCACGAGTCAATAGACATAAATATCCCGGAAAGGAGGTGTGTAGATAAGGAGGGTTAGGTCGGGGATGCAGCCATAATAGTTTGTGCCCTAAACAACGGGCTCCGTCTTCCTTTTATTCACCAAGTGTGCGATGTTCTGTACTTTCTAAAACTTGCTCCTGCCCAGCTGCACAGCAAAGCTAGGTGCGTGCTGATTTGCGCCTATGTTGTTTTTCGTTATGTTCTGGAGCCCCTTGGAGAGAAGTAACCAGATCTCACGGGGAAGGAATTCCTCTCTTTCTATGGGGTAGTGCAGTAGCCAGGGAATGTTTGTAGCTTTTGAGTTTGTGGGCAACGTCTGACGGCCTTTGAGGGGCGTTATTCCAACGCTAAGCAATGGATCAGTAAGTTCTTTTTAATTTCTGGCAAAGGTTGGGAGTATCCTGCCGACAAAATGCTTATAAGGGATTACGCTATTGCCTCCAATTGGGGGCATGTCCCCGAGGATAAATATTTGCCATTGGAGTTGACTAACAGTCAACAGAATCGAGTGAATTTTGTTCGTGATTGGGCGAAGGATTACGACTGTGATGGCTTGTTGTCGGACGACCTTCTTTTGGACTTGAGTATTGAAAGGTTTCTAACCATGCCTAGTTGTGCCCATGTNGGGGGGGGGGGGGGGTCAAAAATGAAACGTCCTCGCACTAAGGGGGCAGCTCCTAGGAATGTAGCTGGGTATCTCGAGAAGTTGATGCAGGGGGCGGGTGCCACTGTTGCTAGCCAGGCCGTGCTGGAGGCGTCTCCTGTTATAACCTCCCCGTCATTGACTCCAGGTTTTGATGACCTGAACGCTTTGATGATGCAGACTGTTGAAGATCTTTCTTTAGCCTATGATCTTGGGCTTTCTACGACCCCAAGTTAGCCACCATAATCAAATGGTGCACCACAATAGGCACGTAGTTAATTCCCGTGATCCCAAGCTAGCCACCATCATCAAATGGTGCACCTCAACGGGTGCGAAGCTAATTCCTGCAACCCCAAGTTAGCCACCTTCATCAAATGGTGCACCTCAATGGACGCGAAGCTAATTCCCGCAACCCCAAGTTAGCCACCATCATCAAATGGTGCACCTCAACGGGCACGGAGCTAATTCCCGCGACCCCTCTACAAGTTAGCCTAAAAAGGCTTCAACGGGCGCTGAGGTCAAAAGACCCATGACCCCTCTCTTCATTGGCCAATAAAAGTTTCAGTGGGCGCAAAAGTTGAAAGGAAAAGTCGATGCTCGGTGCATAAAGCAGGGTTTTCGCATGGCACCGCAAGAACAAACGCACAAGGTGAAATCCGGGGTGCACGTTCCTAAGGAAATCATCAAAGACAAGGGGATCTAAAGACCCCACGACAATATTACATAGTCTACCAGAGTACAAAAAAAAAAAAAAAAACAAAAGCTAAAGACGTAAAACGGAACAAAGCAGTATAAACCAATAAGTTCGGGAAGGTGAAGAATGTATAAATGCCCAAAAACAATGGCCTAACAAATAAACAATTAACAAATAAAATGAAGCTGTCACTGTTGAGGAGGAGGTGGAGGACGAGGGAAAGCATCTGACATTACGTCTTGACCTAAATAATCAACGTATTGATAGGCGGCGACGTTAAGTAGAAACTCTTCCAAATTGAGGTTTTTCAGATCAGCCTGAGGTTTGGCCAGCAGGTACATCTTCAAACGCACCAACCTTGCGCAGTACCCATATGCAAAGGCCCTTTCCCGGACAGCTCGGGCGGCGGTGATTTTGGGGATGCAGGCGAACGATCTCGTTGTTTGCGGCAGTCAGCTCAGCGTGTAGTTTTCCTCGTGCCGCCCTCAACTCGTCCACCTCCCACCACTTCTTCTTATAGCCCGCTAGGTTCCTATCTTGGCGGGCGTCAATATCAGCACGCTCCTTCTTGTACTTGTCGAAAGCGGCCTTCACCTCAACCACCTCCTCTCGCGCTCCTTTTCAGAAAAAGCCAAAGTGGCAGCCGCTCCTTGAGCTTCCTCTCTGCGTCAACCCGAGAACGCTCAGATGATTGGATTTGACCATCAGCTTGATGGTCGAGATCAGCCTCCAAGGATTGGATTTGCCCATCAGCCTGATCCAAATAACAATGCAGGTAATCCCTCTCATCCTTAAGTCTGCTGTTTTCTTGCTTGGCAAAGAAGGAGAACTCCCGCCTCTCTCAAACCTCCTTCTAAATCGGACCTTCCTTCTACAATCCAAGATGCCAAGGCCTCCACGTTCTACTCAAACAAAATGATGTTGATAAACGCCAAAGAAAACACATACCAACAACAATAGATGAGAGATAAAAAAAAGGAGCCTTACAAGACCCAACAGTCTTTTCAGACGCCTTGTCATCACTACGATTGCTTCAAAAGTGGGGAGGGATGGGGACCGGCGTCTTCTTCCCAGCTAGCTTCTGCCATCGAACTAGCCTCAGCTTTCACTAGCCAACTCAAAGCAAGGCCTAACCCGCAACAACCTCAGACGCGGTCATGGGCAGGCCACTTGCAACATAGGCGCCACCTGGCTCGTTGACAAACTCATCTTGGAAAAAATCCACTTGCCCGCCAGCACGAATTGTGCCATGTGTCTCTACCTTTGCGCTAACTTCTTCTTCGGGCTCCTGCCCGCCTTTGTGTGGATTGAAACCCTCATCTTGATCCATGGGTGTGGCTAGTCGCTAGGTGCAGTACACTGAAGAGAAGTGGGAGCAAGACCCGGCCCTATGTCGCCACCTTCGACTCCAGTCACAGTGTTATCGGCAACAGGAGCAGGAGTGCCCCTATCCTAGACACACCCAGGGCAAAAGCAGCATACATGTCACTCAGATCACCACAACCACTAGAAGCAGGATTGATGGTAGGGATCGAGGGGAATTCAAAGGCGGGTCCCATGGTTTCACCTCCAAAAGGAAGCCCAAGATCATAGGCTAAAGAAAGATCTTCAACAGCCTGCTTCATCAAAGAGTTCAGGTCATCAAGACCTAGAGTCACTGACGGGGAGGTTTTAACAGGAGACGCCTCTGGCATTGCCTAGCTAGCAATAGTGGCACCCGCCCCTTGCATCAACTTCTCGGGAGAGCCAGCTACATTCCTAGTCGCCGCCACCTCAGTGCGAGGATGTTTCATTTTTGGCCCCCCATTTTGGGGGCATTTTGCTTTATTGGCAAAGGGACAGGTTTGAGCTTCGCCCCTATTACATGGGCACGACTAGGCATGGTCAGAAACCTTTCAATACTCAGGTTTGAAAGAAGGTCGTCCGACCGCAGGCCATCACGGTCGTAATTCTTCGCCCAACCACGAACAAGGTTCACTCGATTATGCTAACTGTTAGTCAACTCCAATGGAAAATATTTATCCTCGGGGACATGCCCCCAATTGGTGGCAACGGGGTAATCTCTTATAAGCATTTCGTCAGTAGGATACTCCCAACCTTTACCAGAAATTAAAAAGAACTTACTGGTCCATTGCTTAGCGTTGGAAGAACGCCCCTCAAAGGCCGTCAGACGTTGCCCACAAACTCAAAAGTTGCAAATGTTCCCCAGCTACTGCACTACCCCATAGAAAGAGAGGAATTCCTTCCCCTTGAGATCTGGTTACTTCTCTCCAAGGGGCTCCAGATTACAACGAAAAACGACGCAGGCGCACATCAGCACGCGCCTAGCTTTGCTGTGAAGTTGGGCAAGAGCAAGTTTCAGAAAGTGCAGGACATCGCACACTGGGTGAATAAAAGGAAGACGGAGCCCGTTGTTTAGGGCACAAACTGTTATGGCTGCATCCCGACCTAACCCTCCTTATCTACACATCCTATTTCTGGGATATTCATGTCTATTGACTTGGGAATGCGGAACGACTCCCTTAGTTCGACGAGATTCTCCATATTCAGAACCGAACGCCAAGAATACCCATCGAAAGAAGTAGATTGACGGCCACGAGAAGATTCAGAGTTTTTGTCCAGAGGAATCCTAGTAGAATAGCGACCGGCCATGGAGAATATCTCTGAAAGGAAAAAAAAATAAAATCGAAGGGCGGGGTAAGTGGCAGACGTTTTTAATGATAAATTTCCCTTGAGTTGACTCAAGGGAAATTGGTGGGGTAACTGGAGGTGACATTTAGGCCCTTTGGGCTTCGAGCCCATTTCCAAAAAGGCCAAGTCCACCCATTTGAATCCAGAAGGACTATTGAAGGCTTAAACTGGTAGCCCTTCAGACAAAAGGCGCGAACCACGAGGCAAGACAGTCCTAAATTTATGGGATAGGGCCCACAACGGGGCCCAAGCACTTTAACTAAAGGGGAACATCTTTTCTGGTTAATGAGAGATCGTTAGAGAAAGGAACAAAGGGCCATTGACCAAGAAAAATGGCCATCACATCACACTCCCCTTTATATAGGTCCAAAAAGGTAACAAAACACAGAACTTAAACTCTGGATATACATTCTTTTTTAGATATCATTACTAACTTAAGCATCGGAGTTACGCAGGGCAACAAGCGCCGCCCCATTCTGTAACTGCAGGACATCTGTACGGCTAGTGGTGTGAAACACGTTCTTAACAGTAGCACTGTTTGTGGGATATTTAGTAGACTTCAACGGGATTTTTACATGCCAGCCATCACACGATCACAAGCCGACCGAGATCCAAGACCGAGCATGACAGAAGCAGAAGGAAGGTTAGAAGAAGCGGAGGAGAGACTAAGACAAGTCACAGCTGTTGTGGAACAATTGCAAAAAGACAACGAGGATCTAAGAAGGCAGAAAGACAACCCCCCGGCCCAAAACAGATAGTCTGAAGGTGATGCTCGCAGCGCGGGGGGAGTTAGTAGTAAAGAGGTGGAATAGAAAAAGATGTACGATGAACTACGCGGTTTGGTGGAGAAGGAAATGGCGAAGAGGATGGGCAACTCCTCCACTGTGGAGCAACTCCTCACCCGAACGGACCTCCCTTACAGCGCAGAGGTCATGGCGTTCCCCCTATCGGCTAGATTCAAAGTGTCGCAGATCAATCCATACGATAGGTCTAAAGATCCCATCAATCATCTCCAGAACTTCAAGGCGCACATGACTTTCCACGACTTTCCAGGGAGATAGCTTGTCGTGCATTCCCACTGACGTTAAGGGGAATAGTGCAGGGATGGTTCAAGACCCTTCGTCCCAGGTCAATTAACAGCTTTGAAGAACTTGCTAAGCAATTTTTGATACAGCTTATGGTAAGCAGGAGACGTGAAAACCGGCAGCCTACTTGCTAATCGTAAAACAGAAGGAAGATGAGAGCTTGAAGATGTACTTGACACGCTTCAATAAAGAAAGGCTTACCACTGACGATCAGGACGAGAGGATCACATTAGCAGCACTGCTGGGAGGAGTTTGGCCCTGAAGCTTGTTAATGGCCAAACTGGCACGATGGTCTCCTGCTTGCCATTAACTGCATCAGAAACTGCTTAGCAAGTTCTTCAGAGCTGTTAATTGACCTGGGACGAAGGGTCCAGAACCATCCCCGCGCTATTTCCTCAACCTCAATGGGAATGCGTGACAAGCTATTTCCCCTAGAAAGCTGTGGAGAGTCATGTGCACCTTGAAGTTCTCGAGATGATTGATGGGATCTTTAGACTCATCGTATGGATCGATCTGCAGCACTTTGAATCTAGTTGATAGGGGCAAAGGCATGACCTCTGCGCTGTAAGGGAGGTCCGTTACTGTTCCAATATACTATACCTTATCATTCTATTTCGTTCAAAATTCTGGCCCATTCAGGCCTATTCCGGCCGGAATTTGCATTCTGGACCCTATTCTATTACATACTGTTTTAATGACAGTTTTGTAATTTTCTCGAGTTCGCTGGAATTTTTGTAAATTTTCAATCTAGATATTATTTATATAATTCTAAAATCTAAAAAGTATTGATATAATTTTAATTTTTTTTATAACTTTTTAAATATGTCCCCACTCTTTATTTTGTTAAACATCATCATTTTTAATAATTTATCTGTCTTTTATTTTTTTCTTTGTTTTTTTTTCTCTTAACTCAAGTTTGTGATTTTTTTAATATTATCTTTTAACACCAATATCCCTATTTATTTTTTTTAATTTTTTCAACCCATTTTATAAATTGTCAATTCTTCCATATATACACATACACACATATATGATACACACTTATACATGTATTTATTTTATTACTTATTATTTTATATATAATATAATATATATATATAGTTAATTCTGAAATGGTACATTGGAACGCTCCGACACTTTAATATTCAGTTTCAATGATTAAACCGGAATGATCACCGGAACAGAAGTTAAAACATTGATTGGAATGGCCGGAATTGACTGGAATTTCAATTCTGGTCAATGTTTTAAATTTCGGCCATTTTAGTAATTTAGGATATTGTAATATAACGCATTCTCCTAGTGCCCACTATCTCTATTTTTCTTATAATTATTTTTCTATTTACCAAGTGGTTTACCTGAATGATCCACATGACATCTGCAGTGAAATATGAAGAAAAAAGGGACGGAAAAATATGCGAGTAGTCCCTTTTTCAGTCTGTTTTTCTCCCAGTACCAATAGCACCACTCAAATATGAAAGTACTGAGAAGGATTCTCCTGCCTTTTCAGGTTAATGGTGATGATTTGGCTGAAATTGAAGGGGGAGAGGTTGCTGTCACCAACTTGCATTCCTGCAATGGTCCTGACTTCATTCTACAGCTTCTTTTTTCCTTCAAGCAAGCTAATGCTGCAGCCAAAAGTCCAGGTAGGTTACCATTAACTATTCCTTGTTAAATCATCTAGCTCTTATTAATAAAAAAAATGTCCAAGGTATGTTGTAGTTGTTTTCCTTTTTTTTTTTTTTTTTTTGGTTTTTAATGAGTTTCAGCTGTGAGCAATTCCAGCTACAATTTCGGTGATTTTTCTTCTAAGACTTGGATATATCAGGTTCAACGGCATCTCAAGAAGCCAATGCACGCCTGAAATGTGTTTATTTTCCATCCATTAAGGTATAAGAGTAGCACACAACCTCTCACATTATGTTGTGGTTGAAATTTTATAGGCTGTTTTTTTCAGGGGAAAGAAACTGTTGAGATGATTTTGGAGAAACTAGAAGCTGAAGGCTGCAGTATCACAGAAAACTATGAAACCTTCAGTCGTGTCTCTGTTCGACGGCTTGGCCGTTTACTTCCAGATGCTCGCTGGGTAGGTAATAGGTTGTCAATCTTGCCATATTATCTGATGAGGGCTGAGCATTCTTTTCTTATCACTATTTGATTAACTTAGCAGCCCAACATCTTTCCATTTTTTACAGTATATAATTTCTAAACCACAGTGTGAAATGTGAAATTTCATAATTTGCATATTTTCTGTTTACTGAAGCTATGATAGATGTGCTTAAAATTTTTTCTCATCACATGCCACGCTTGTTCTAATCCACAGTCTGTCCCATTTTTGTGCCACAAGTAGGTAATATATGGACGCATTTTTGAATTTCATCCACTGTTGAACTGTTGTTCTTGACTCATTATTTCATTGTATTATAGCTTAGTTATTGGTGTCGATATTAAGTTGTTCTTAGGAAAAGTTAAGTATTGGTCCTTGGGGTTTGGCCTTTTCTCAAACCGGTCCTTGTAAACTAATTCCAAATCGATCCTGTGGGTAATGTTGACCATTGCTTTGTTGTCACTGTTAGCTGGCCCAAAAGGCATCCCAGTCCAGCCCATTAAAGGGGCACCTTTGAGAGACAAGTGAGAAGAGAGAAGGGACAAGAAGGGACAAGGAGGGGACAAAGGCTGGGGTAAATAAGGTGTGTCAGGGGGAAGGTGGGATGTGACATAAAGAGAGGGAAGGAGGGGACATAAAGCAGAGAGGGGTTAGATCAAATGAAGGGGGGGGGGGGCTTCCAGACTCCTTCAGCTTCTTCAACCTCACGATGAAAGCTCCAGAGAGAATCATCTCCAGAAAATAAGGCCCCGCTTGGATACATAGTTCAGATGAGATGAGATGAGATATTTTGAATAGTAGTTGAATAAAATATTGGTAGAATATATTTTTTAGTATTATTTTTATGTTGGGATTTGAAAAAGTTGAATTGTTTATTATATTTTTGTATAGTAATTTGAAAAAGTTGTAATAATTGAGATGAGATGAGATAGTGGTTTTATGTAAACAAACGGGCCCTAAGTCTCCAACCTCCATTGTACAGAAAGAAATGAGAAACCATGATAGATTGTAAAATATTCATATTATAGTGGATTTGCCCTCCAAACGACTCGTTGACGTAGGCCTTGTGCCGAACCACGTAAATTAGTGTCTCTATCTCCATTTTTGTTCCTGTATTTATTTTCCATTCATTACTATGGATGTACGTACGAACACCGTACAACCGCTCTGGACCACCACCGGGGGCTTCAAACTGCACCGATCAAGGTCCGTTTCGTCACCGCAGGCCGGAAATGATTCTTCCTCATATTTCAGGCCCATTGTGCTTTTTTTTTGGCGTTAACAGTCAGCAGCCAATCTCATAGTATCTTTAGAGTCGTATGTAAGTCTTTTCAATGTTGTTTACACGTGGTGCTGAAGTGTTTCTGATATCGTTCTTTTGGGAGCAATTTCCTTTATCCTCATTCTTGTTCTCAGTATTCGGCATCTCAAAATTCTCTCATTCAATGATCATCATAAGAATTGCCTACTGTTGCCATTTATCAAATTTTCATACCAACATGTAGCATAACTAAACAAGAACAGTAACAGAGAAAAATTCAACGTAGAACTTCATTAGCTGCAGATAAAACGTAACTGAAATTGTTCCAATACATCAGATGTACACTTATTGCACACCTCAGTTTCTACGGAGCTGAGTGAATGTACGCATATTACGGTTGTTTTTCTGTGCTCATGTAGTCTTAGTAAAGGTGTTTCCTGGCCTAAGCAACATTCTCGAGCAATATGCCATCTCATGCCACGTTTTAAGCATATGCTCAACCCAACTCTACCCTTGCCACCATGACTTTTCCCACATTTGGTACATCTTTTGTCTTGATTTCTTGGCAGATTTCTATTCTCTTGTGCTATTTCTGCCCATTTTTGGTGGGCCTACTGTTTTTTGTAGCTCCAGCATCTCCCAGTCAATGCTATTTAAAAAAGAATAGCCTATTCCTCCAAGTCTTGGTTTTGTAATTATGCCAATTGCCTCTCTCATGATATGGGCCTCAATGGAGCCATTGAACTAAAAATATCTCATGGCTTTGATTTTCATCTTGGTTGAATTCTCAAAGCGCTACCCTCTTTTTTGGTTATCACTCCTCTGGAGGCTTTCTTCGTATGCTCTTATCACACCTACATCATCGTCCATACAGCTGATGTCAGCAATCTTGAAGGTGGAATTGGTGAATACAGTGTTATTACTTTAATTGCCTCTCCTCGTATGCTTTACTGCAGGTTCTGGTACTGCTCTTCCCTTGTGTTTTTTTTCCTTTCTTTTTTCTGGGCACTCTGTCCTTAAGTTACTGCTTGTGCCTGTTGTATAATTATTGTACAAACACTTTCTAGTAATGGCTAGAATGCTTTAATACTCTGTGTCCTGTGGCATTGCAAGAAAGGAAGAGTTAAGACTTTCCCCAAGCATGCCACCTAATAGAATGAACTTTGAATCAATAAAGAAAATTCTAACAATTGAATGTAAATAGTAGGAAATAAAATTGTCTTGACGACATGGCCACCAGTCATTGTTCACTTCTTTTTTCTGTTTGTTTATCTAGTATATATGCCTTTATATTTACCTTTCAGCGCTACATGATGGGCTAATCTCATATATCCAATTCATTTGCTTCAACACAGGCATGGCTTCCTTTTATGGAGTTCAGACACAAAAAGGGAGATAAGGCCCACATACTGAAGAGATGTTGCTGGAGGGTTAAATGCTTTGTTGGTAGGGTGGTAGCATTTCCTATAAGTTGCCACATTTATTTTCATTTATACTTTGTAGAAATCTTTATTTAAATGCTTGTGGAATTGTTCTGGTTGCAGACACTGATGCTGGTTTCAATCCAACACCTTCTAAGGTAAGGAATGATCTTCCGAGTACATGTAAGGGTGGGTCAAGTAAGTTCATTTTCCATATCCTGGATCTTTGGGGCATTAAAAAAACTGTGGATGACAATTCCTCACTGCACCATGATCTTGTCATAGTTTTCTTTCCTTTCCTTTCCTTTTCTAGATGATTCCTCCCACATAAAAGACTTGAGGATATGGTACGAATGAATGATACAAAAATAAAAAAACACATAGTTTTCTTTCCTTTCCTTTCCTTTCGGACCTTTCCTTTGAAATGGAATGAGGAGGTCTTTGGCCATTCTATAGCTCTCTATGAATGAATGGCTGATCAACCTCAATTCTCTAGTTTTCTAGATTTGGAAGACTTCTGCTATTTTTCTTTTTGCTAGTTGGTTTACTTTTGTTTACTTCCTTTGTACTTTGGTTGCCCACTCTTTTGTGCTTTTAAGAATATTACATTATTTATGAAAACATATCTTTTGCCTGGATATTATGGTGGCCGGCCAGGCTAACTCTTCCTGCCATTGTTTTTGTTCAAGTAAAATAAATGTGCTAAAAGTTTATTCACCTGCTGCTAGTAATCACTGTAATCATTAAGCCATACTGTAGAAACGGAAATGTTACAAGTTGGAGGATTGGAGGAGGTTGTCTTGTATGCAGACAATCATGTGCGCTTGCATGCTCATGGCACCTAAATGGGTGCCTTCGTAGGTATGCAGAAAACAGATTTATGTAGGCGCGTGGAAGAATAACTAAGCAAAGCTTACAAATAGTGTAATGGCTATTTACTTTTTTCTTTGTTTGTTTTTCCTTTTTTTCTAACAATGATAGGTAATTGTGTTTTATGCAGACTGATCTGGCCCACCATAGTCCTTTTACTTCCGCTCTAAAGAATTTCGGCAATAAGCTTTATGAAAAAGAAAAGTGTAATCTTTCTGACAGTCACAATAGAGAACTCTTCTGAGATAGCTCATGTTGATTGCTATGTGCTATTCTCATTTACATAATTGTGTACCTGCAGTTGTCGATGTTGAAATTTATAGAGACCAAAAGCTGTTGAATCCTTTGCAACTGGAGAGAGAGTATCAAGATTGGATTCTTCAAATGCATGATCGTTATGATCAAGAAACTGAATGTGGAGAGGATCAACCTGTTCTTGTTGTCAGCCCTGCAAACAAAAAGGCTCTTGGCATATCATCTGATGGTAGGCATAAAAAATGATAAACAGCTTGGTTTCCCAAGTGTTTTATGTTAATATATGTGAGCTTGATATGCACTGAAGATTAACTCCCTGAAAGCTTAAAGGCATGTTTGGATACTCAAAAATTCTGATTTCTAGGAAAGATTTTCATTTTCCATCGAAGTATCTTTTAAGAAAGCATGCCATTTCCAATATAGCAGCCACTAGTGCTGTGAGAGAGATGTAGAGTGCTCTTTTTAAATTGAGGAGTCGGATAGTTGATTTTAAAGATGTAGGTGACTTATTATCAGAGGCAAATAAAGGCTTTGCTACAATTCAGCTTCAGACCTGTCATTTAAACCAAAGTGCAAGTCTCTAGAAAAGGACGTCTTAAAGGTGTGGCAGTTTACAAATTGGCTACTGAATGGGAAAGGGGTGGCATTGATCCAAATAGGCTTAGAATTGAGATGAACGCATAGGTCATATGTGGAGCAAAGGGCATATTGTATGAGTCTTCACAATATAAGACCTGCTCCAGTTGTCATAATCCTAAGAATGAATGGGTTCGAAGGTTTGGTCTTCTCCGACCACAGTGGCTGAAACAAGTTTTTCATTTTCTCCCTATTGTCGATGAAGTCCCAATTGTTCAGCCATCTTGTTGAACCTAAGATGCCCATCCTTCTGAGTTCTTCTCCATCGTTGATTCCCGTTTCCCCATTTTTTTTTCTATTTGAGAATCGTTCATCTAGCACAGAAGAGCCTGATTTGGAGGTATTAATGGCCTTTTATTGCCCAAGTCTTTGGAAGTGGGTGGTTCTTCCTTTAAGGTAATGTTATCAACTTGGTGGCAGTGACAATTCCTCATGAAGTGACTGTTTGCCTTTTGCTGTGGTTGATGCCACTGTGTTGATGGGACGTATTTGTGGTCACAAGGATCATTAGGAGGGGTTTTACTAATGTGGGATAGGAGAGTGGTGGAGAAAAGGAGGGTTGTGTGGGAACTTCTTTGTAGCATGCTTCTTTAGAATTGTTTTGACTTTGAATGGGCAGTGTGTGTCGTCCAAATGATGATGGTGAAGATATCTTCGGGATGAATTGGGCTGAACAATTCATGAACTATGTCGAAGTCTTTAAAGTTTATTTTTTTATCAAGTACTCGTAGATATCCCACTGGTTCCCCCTGGAAAGAGGGGGGGGGGGGGTTGCTTTAAATAATCACATGTCTTTGTTTCATAGCAATAGGTTTCTATTTTCTCCAGCATATGAAGAACATTTCCTGATGTATTACAGAGGTGACTGCTTATAATTTTACTTTGGGATTGAATTGTGGCATATTGGTTGGATGGAGAAGTGGGTTTGTGGAATAGTTGAAAATATGGTTGTCATCATACACACCAAGGATCTCTTAGTCATGTTTTGGCTCGTAAACTGAAAGCATTAAAAGTGGATTTAAAGAAAGGAGTGTTGTGTTTGGTGATGTAGGGAGGAAAAAGAAAGATCCTATCGAAAGTATCAACATTCTTGATTCTATTGTAGTAGAAAAACCTTTAATGAAAAATGAAAGTTTGATAAAGGAAGTTGCTTTTCTAAGGAGTTGGAAAAATGTATTTTGTTTGAAGAAGTGAGTTATAGGCTGACGTAAAGGGCTTTGTGGTTGAGAGAGGCTGATAAGAACACCAAAGTTTCTTATTGAGTGGGAAAATCACATCGTAGAAATAACTCGGTGGATTAAGGTGCCGTTTGGATAGTGAGTTGAGATGAGATGAGTTAAGATGAAAGTTGAATAAAATATTGTTAGAATATTATTTTTTAATATTATTATTGTTTTGGGATTTGAAAAGGTTGAATTGTTTATTATATTTTTGTGTGGGAATTTGGGAAAGTTATAATGATGAGATGAAACACTTTCACTATTCAAATGGGACCTAAATCATCAATGGGTCCATGGTTTCTGATTTTGAAGCAACAAGAGAGCATATAATACAATTTTGTGAAGGTTAAAATCCCCTAGGTCTTGGGCTTGGGGGTATGCTCCCCTCATGTCTAAGGTTCAAATTCATTTGGGTGCAAACAACCTTTAGGGGCCATCGGACTGGGGGACTTTCCCCTTGAACTACCCGAGGTGTTTATATTCTGAAGAATTTTGGAGCGACTGAAGCCGATGGCCTTTCATTCCTATCCATATCAAGAATGGTTTGAAAGGGAATTTAAGGAGAATGTGGTGTGGGAGGTGTTAATGGGATTGAATGGGGATAGGGGGGTCAGAGGTATGTTAAAAGAACTGTTGTGAGGTTCTAAAAGAATTCATCCTATCTGGCTTTAGGAAGTTTCATAATCAAACAAATTTTGAGAGGAGTTTCAATACAACTTTTATATCTCTTATTGCCAAAAAGGTTGGTGCAAAGGACATTAAGGACTTTCATCCTATTAGCTTTGGCGGTGGAGTATATAAAATTATCTCTTAAGTTTTTGCTTAAGTTGATTTTGGCTGTAAAATTTCTTCTTTGCGGATGAAATATATTGCTTTAGGTGTTTCTTTCTATATCCATTTGGAATGACATGCTAAATAATCTTTTGAATTTGTCATCATACTATTTGTCTTTTTTCTCCATTTCAATTGGAGTGGCTAATAGGTAGGAAAAACGTTAGAGACTTCTTATGGGGGAATTGGTTGTGACTTTATATTTCAATTATTGAGTTGGTCGAGTATTTGTACCCCAATAAAATTGGGTGAATGGCAGTCGTAAATTCGATTCATTTTAATGAGCATTACTAGGTAAATGGTTTTGGTGTTATTATATGAGGGATGGCTTATGGAGATAACATAAGGTATTATCACAGTTCCTCATTTGCACTATGAGTACCTGTCGATGACCGTAGCACAACTCATGTTGAGACTACGTTATCAAAGCTGTGCAGAGATATCTTTCTATACATTGATATTAAACATTTCATCATCATCTTGACATATGCACCCACCAACATTAGATGCCATATACGAATTCGCTTCGGAATTCTTTACAAAGAATCTATTCGATACCCGTTGATGGCTCGTTGTCAACCCAGGGGTTACCACTCATTTTTTACTCACTCTAGAGTGGACAAAGGAGTTCCACTAGGATATTCTCCTATCCTAACATTGGGTCGTGATAAAAAATTTTCATGCTATGCTTCATGACAAAATATTTCATGACGTGTAACATGCAGTGTACTTCATGCTCAAAAAGACCTATTTTCATGTACCATGCTAAAACAGTATTCTTTCATGCTTTGTGCAAAAGTTACATAACACATGTCATGTATGCAAGTAGCCAAATGCTCAATGATGTATCATATGACATTTCATGATCAAAATAACATTTATAACATGAATGTAGTGTTTATACAAGAATCATAGATAAATTATCCAAGAGTAAGTTAGTAGCTAACTTACAAACTTCCTGAGTTCTAAAAATTGTCACAGCTGAAATAAAATACGTTCTAGAGTTAGGAATCAAGAAATTTTCAGAATTTAATAAACTAAAATCAGTATTTGCAAAACTTCCCCCAAGCTTTCCCGAAATTGCTATTTGGGCCCTAAACTTTCGCTATGTGCATTTTGGTCCCAAATTCCACTAAATTGCACAAACCTCATATAATCCATATTCTTATTCCATATATGACCTTAGAATTTCATGAATCAAACATCCACTATGAGAAATTCATCCAACCCATGGCATGCATATGGCTTAATTTACACTATATGATTTTAAGCCTATAATCTCTATGTACTCTTTATAACCAAACATTGGATCTGAACTTATTAACATGCTAATAACTTTGATTTAAGCCATATGGAATCATATCAGCATCCATGAGATGAGAAAAATCAAACCATCATGAATTCACCAAAACCAATTACTTAGCATGATGTATCTAACTTCTTTTTAACATATGAACTCTTATAGATCTAAAAAATCATGCATTCTAACTCTTAACATTATGACAATAGGCTTCTAGATGCTTATAGCACATCCTTTGGGAAACTTAATCATGATATCGCAAGATAACCTCCAAACAAGTCAAAACCAAAACATGCTAGTTGATCAACCCAAGAAATAGATTTATAAACCTTTCATGACATGCTATTTTATGCAAATACCTTCAATTAATTAAACAAGACATTAGTTAAGCTTACAATATCATATCAAGACATGTCATGGCTAAAGTTTCACATCAAAACAATTTATGCATGAAGAACTTCAAATCTGAACTGAAACCTGCTTCCAAAAGATTAAACTCATATAACTCAATCCAAATCTCATTCTCATACCATAAATCAAAGCCTAACATGTGATTCTAACTTCCAATAAAGAGATATGGTAGAGTTACTTACCAATCCGTGGCTTATGGAGCTCTAAGATCAAACTCACTCCAAGGAGTTCACTTTCACCTCTCAGTTTCACTCTCCTCACACTATGGATGTTTTTGCTCTCAAGGAAGCTAGGGAATGCTTGAGAATGGCGTGGGAGGAAGTGAGGGCAGGGGAGTGCTATTTATAGAGTTTGAGTGAGGAAGCAAGAGGTGCAAATGGGTAAAGTGGTGCACAGTTCGGTTGAAGTGAAGTGAAGGTGATTGGTGGTGGCTTTCGGTGGTGTTTAAGCTTGTGTTTTCAGATCTGCACAGTAAAATCCATCAAACTATTGACCCATGGACAAGGACCAAACGAGGGTGATAGGTGCAGGAGCTAAGTGGTTTTAGAATTTGGGACAAAAATCCAATGATTTCCCAAGAGAAACCAAGTGTGGGCTGGCGGTTTTGGTCTTCAAACTTGTCCAGAGTTTGATAAACTCTTGTCCTATCTTTGTGGCAAGTTCTTGGTCCCTATTCCATACCGTTTGAGTGGATTTTCCGGAGGTGTATTGAGGCATGAATGTTGGACACTTGGTGTTTGTTGTGCAGCAAAAGAAAGTGGGTTGAATGGGGAAGGGTTCAGCCGAGAGTTTTGCACATGATTTCCTACCATTGTGTCCATCGGTTTTGATCATTGCTAGGGTTAGTTCGTAGGGTAAAATGAGTGTGATTTTATTACACATTTTTTGACGTAGATGTGATGCTATAGGCATGTGAAGATGGCTGGATTTGTTGCAGAAAATTTTTGAAGAATAAGGGTGCTGTTCAGCTGAAACAAGTTCCATTTCCAAGGTGAAATAGTCTGGTTTTTGGAGTGACTATGGGAGCTGCTATTGGCTTCATCTTAGGCCTGAATTTTCCAGAGCTAGGTAGCATGAGAGTGGGTTAATCAAGTGCTGAAAACAATTGATGAGGTGGTTGAAAGAACAAAGTTTTGTTGGCTTGTTCTTGGAGTGAATCGGTTTTCACCTAGTGCATCCGATTGGGTGATTTCTTGGCATTGACATGCCTTCCCACTTCATGACATGACTTGCAATCTATCTACTATTCTAGAGCTGTGGAAGATTGATCTAATACATGTGAAGAAGACGAAAATTTCAGAAAGCAAGATGGAGAGAAAAGCTAAAAATAACCCTAGGGGTGTGTGAGAGGTTTTGGAAGAGAATGAAAACTTTTTGCTAGGTGGTGGCATTTACTATTTGAATCGTGAGGAGAATCCTAGGTTTGTACTCCAAGTGGTGGACTCTCATTAGGCATAAAACTTCTATTTGTGTTAGACATTAATGTGGGCCTTGAAATGGGCCTTCCCTTGGGCCTCATGTTTAGATTTTGTTGGGCCTTTCCTTGGACCTCAATAGCTTACTAGGTTGGGCCTTAGTCTTGGGCCTCACATTGCACCTTGTCTTGAACCTTTCTTTGGCCCTTTATCTTTTCAAGCTTGGACCCTTACTTTAACCAACTCACGGGCCTTCCTCAAATCCATCGAGCTTCCATGGCTTGCTATGGACCAATTACCAGGCCCATTAAGGTGCCAAGTCTTCTTCATGCCACTTGTCATCCTACTATTGGCCTTTTGGTAACCTATTTCTACAAAAATATATATATATATATTGCTATAGAAATCTCTAAAAATCCTGACTAAAGCAATGGCGGAAGTCATTTTGCCAAATCATGATCCAAAATCTCTCTTTCTTTAAGGATCATTACTTCCACTTAGCCAAAGTCATGGGTTACTATTGTCAAGTTCTCAATATTTGAAAATGTTACTAAGTAGTCTCGAGCAGGGTGTTATAGGTAACGTGGCCTTTTGGTGTGGGGTTGTGGAAACATTTTGGGAGGGGTTTGGATTCTTTGTCAAAATTAATTAGATTTATGATGGGTGATGGCTCTAAAATAAGTTTTTGGCGTGATATGTGATGTGGGGATCAAGGGGCTTAGAGCTATTTTAAGTTTGAGAACTTGTGGCTGAAAACTTAGAAGCTGAATCACTTAAAGCTATTTTAAGTTGAATCACTTAGAAGCTGAATCACTTAAGCTATTTTAAAGCTTAAGTTTGAGCTATTTTAAGGCTTTGTTGATAGAGGTTGATGAGGTTTGGAGAGTGAAGCAGAGAAGAGACTTTTCTTAGAAGCTGAATCACTTAAACTTGGAAGGTCAAGTGGTGACATTTATGGATGGAATTTTGCCGAGACGGAAGTCAGNTACTTTAACCAACTCACGGGCCTTCCTCAAATCCATCGAGCTTCCATGGCTTGCTATGGACCAATTACCAGGCCCATTAAGGTGCCAAGTCTTCTTCATGCCACTTGTCATCCTACTATTGGCCTCTTGGTAACCTATTTCTACAAAAATATATATATATATTGCTATAGAAATCTCTAAAAATCCTGACTAAAGCAATGGCGGAAGTCATTTTGCCAAATCATGATCCAAAATCTCTCTTTCTTTAAGGATCATTACTTCCACTTAGCCAAAGTCATGGGTTACTATTGTCAAGTTCTCAATATTTGAAAATGTTACTAAGTAGTCTCGAGCAGGGTGTTATAGGTAACGTGGCCTTTTGGTGTGGGGTTGTGGAAACATTTTGGGAGGGGTTTGGATTCTTTGTCAAAATTAATTAGATTTATGATGGGTGATGGCTCTAAAGTAAGTTTTTGGCGTGATATGTGATGTGGGGATCAAGGGGCTTAGAGCTCTTTTAAGTTTGAGAACTTGTGGCTGAAAACTTAGAAGCTGAATCACTTAAAGCTATTTTAAGTTGAATCACTTAAGCTATTTTAAAGCTTAAGTTTGAGCTATTTTAAGGCTTTGTTGATAGAGGTTGATGAGGTTTGGAGAGTGAAGCAGAGAAGAGACTTTTCTTAGAAGCTGAATCACTTAAACTTGGAAGGTCAAGTGGTGACATTTATGGATGGAATTTTGCCGAGACGGAAGTCAAGGGCCTTATGGTTGAGGGAAGGGGGAGAAATGCACAAATTTCTTCCATCAAGGGGTGAACTTGCATGGGAGGAGCAATAAAATTGAGATGATGGTGGTGGTGGATGGTATAGCTTCCTCGAATCAGTCTACAATCAATTTGATGGGTTAGTGTTTGAGACAATAGATCATCAAGGAAATCAAGTGGCTTGAGAAGCCTTTCAAGATGATGAAATTCCCAAAGTGGTTAAAATATGATTTGTGACAAAGACCAGGCCCTAATGGATTCACCCTGGCGTTCTTCCAAATTTATTGGGAAGCGTTCAAAGAGGACATAATGGGGGTGTTTCAAGAGTTCCATGCAAAAGGAAGGTTTGAAAAAAGTTGCATTCCAACTTTCATAGAAATTATTCCAAAGAAACTCATGCAAGATGTGGTTGTAGGGAGAAATGGCATTCTTGGATAGTGTGCTATATATCCGGTGGGTTTCTCAACAGCTCTCGTGGTTTGGGACAAGGTGATTCACTATTCCCGCTACCTTTTGTTATAGTCATGGAGGCTCTAAGTAAAATGGTTTCAGCTTTTGTGGAAGTCGGTTTTCTTTCTGGTTTTTCATTGGGAAATTGTAACTATGGCACCATTGATAGTTCCTCTCTTTATTTCTAGATGATGCCTAATGTCACATTCAAACTTTGAGGGCACTTCTCTTATACTTTGAAGCTGCCTCTGGTTGAAAAGTGAATCTAGCAATATAAAAATTGGTCTGCTGGTCAATGCTTCTAATGTGGTGAATTTGACTAGTATAATGGGGTATAAGGTATCCTTCTTGCTTATGAAATACCTTGGCCTTCCCTTGGTGCTTCTTTCGCGACAATGCCCATATGAGACATTGTGATTGAAAAAATGGAGTAAAGATTGGCTAGTTGGAATAGTATTTATTTTCCCAAATGGGGTAGAATTTACCTAGATTAAAAGCACCCTATCCAATTTGCCCACATACTTGTCCTTATCTTCCCTTCTCGCAAAGGTGGCTAACTGTATTGAAAAGCATCTAGAATGAGAGTAATTTGTAGGAATGATTCTTGTTAAAATTCGTAATATAGGTATAAGGCAGTATATATAAGATTACAGCTGAGGAAAAAAGGAAAGAATAAAGTAGGAAAGAATAAATTAAATGTTAACTTCTAAGGAAGCTAAATCTCCTAATTCACACATTTACAACCAATATATCCTAGAATATAGCAGAGTTGACTAGGAAAATTTTAGAAACTTTCCAACACTCTCCCTCAAGCTGGTTTGAAGATGTCTTCCATAGCCAGCTTGCTGATTAAGTTTTCAAACTGTTTCTTAGGCAGTCTCTTTGTAAGTATGTCTGCTGCTTGCTTAGCTGTAGAAATATAAGGCAAACCGATTACTCCACTAGAAATATAGGGCAAACAGATTGCAGCTTTATTATCACAATACAATTTCATTGGTAATGAGCTAGTAACTTTCAACTCTTCTAGCATTCTTTTAATCCACAGTGCTTCACAAATTCCATGAGCAACAGCCCTAAACTCAGCCTCTACACTACTCCTTGCCACCACATTATATTTCTTGCTGTGCCATGTTACTAAATTTCCTCCAACAAATGTGCAATAGCCAAAAGTTTATCTTCTATTAGTGGCACTTCCAACCCAATCTGCATCAGTGTATATTTCAACTTGTAAATTCCCATGACCTCCAAACAATAAGCCTTTACTTGGAGTCCCCTTTAGGTACCTTAGGATTTTGTATGCAACATCAAAATGTTCAAGTCCTGGTGAGTGCATAAACTGGCTTACCACACTTGTTGCAAAGGCTATGTCAGGCCATGTGTGAGAGAGATACAGGAGTTTCCCTACCAATCTTTGGTATTGTTCTCTATTGATTACTTCTTCAAGTTTAGCTGGTTGGAGTCTTAGATTCGACTCTATAGGTGTTTTTGCAGCTTTACACCCTAATAAACTTGTTTCTCCAAGTAAATCGAGAACATATTTTCGTTGGGAAACAAATATACCTTTCTTTGACCTTGCAAACTCCATGCCAAGAAAATATTTCAAGTTATCTAAGTTTTTGATTTCAAACTCCTTAGCAAGAATCTTCTTTAATCTGCAAATTTCATTGTTGTCATCCCCTGTTAGAATAATATCATCAACATAGACAATAAGTATAGCTACTTTGCCTCCACTAGTGTGTCTATTGAACATAGTGTGGTTGGCTTGACCTTGGTAGTAACCATTCAAACCAAGCTCTAGGAGATTGCTTGAGTCCATACAAAGACTTCCTCAATCTGCACACCTTCCCCTTGCCTTCTTTGCCTTCAAATCCTAGTGGGAGATCTATAAAATCTTCCTCCTCTAGATCTCCATTTAAGAAGACATTCTTCACATCTAATTGATACAAGGGCCAGTTGTAATGGACTGCTTGGGATAGTAACACACAGATTGAGTTCATCTTGGCTACAGGAGCAAAAGTTTCCTGATAGTCAACTCCATATATTTTAGTAAACCCCTTTGCTACAAGTCTTGCTTTGTACCTCTCTACACTACCATCACCCTTGAATTTGACTGTAAATACCCATTTACAGCCCATAGTCTTCTTTCCCTCTGGTAGATCACCAATTTCCCAAGTGCCATTAGGAATTAGTGCATTCATCTCTTCTTGAATAGCCAATCTCCATTCCAGGTGATCCAAGGCTTCCTGAATAGTTCTTGGAATAAACAAATGAGAAATATTGAATGTAAAGGCCTTATGAGTATCAGAGAGTCTATGATAGGATAGATGTTTGGCAATAGGATGTATGGTGCAGGTTCTAACTCCTTTCCTAAGGGTTATAGATAAGTCTAGATCGGCAGAATTGTCTTTAAAAGGAGCAGGAGTGGAAGAGTTACCTGGTGTATTGGAAGGGCCAACTTGTAGAAGTGATGATGATTGGCTTTGCTCTGGATTGGAAGAAGGATTTCTATTATTTTGACGATCTCTTCTTCTAGTATAAACACGAAGTTCAGATGAGGTAATATCTAGTAGTATTTCTCCCCCTGGTTGTGAATCACTTATGCCTTGTACAGGTAGACTCAGAATTCCATTATTTTTACTAGATAAATTTTATGTTTCCAGACCTTTTAAAGGAGTATGGATGTTCATGTCAATGTCAATGAAAACATTAGGAAAAAGATTAGAAGTTTGCCAGAACTCATCTTCACTTTTCTCTTTCTCCTCCTGAAAATAGTTATGGCTATACTATGGCTATTTTTCAAGGAAAAAGACATCCATACTGATGTGAGTTTTCTTTGTAATAGGGTTAAAACATTTGTACCCTCTCTTATTAGGAGCATATCCGAGGAAAACACATTTTTCTGCCCTAGGATCAAGTTTGGACCGAAGATGGGTTGGTATATGAACAAAAACAATGCACCCAAAAACTTTTAGTTGAAAATTTGATGTTACTCAACAAGTAGGGAAAAGCTCCTTTAGGTAGGCTAAATAAGTGATGTATCTTAAAACACGAGTAGGCATCCTATTAATGAGATTATAGGCAGTCAAAATAGCATCACCCCATAAATATTTAGGAACATGCATAGAAAACATTAGGGCACGTGCAACCTCTAATAAATGAAGATTTTTCCTCTCTGGAATGCCATTTTGTTGTGGGGTGTCACGACAAGTAGATTGATGTTGAACACCTTTTGCTGACAAAAAATCCTTAAATAATTTTTCAACTTCAGATTTATCACTCATTAAATACACCCAACACAATTGTATATGATCGTCAATAAACATCACAAACCATTTTTTTTCAGATGCAGTAGTGATTTTTTAGGGATCCCAAACATCACTATGAATTAAATAAAAAGGTTTTAAAGCACGATAACCTTTTGATTGATAAGTGTTTAGATAACTCTTGGATAAATGACAAGTATCACAATGAAGAGAGTTGCAATCAACAATTTTAAATAAGCTGGGAAACAAATGTTTTAGATAGAGAAAACTAGGATATCCAAGTCTAAGATGCCAAAGCATAATTTGTTCTCGTACATGCATTAAACTAGTACTACTACTACTAAAACCCTGAACTTGTTTAATGTTGAATAGGGTCTCATCAAAATAATAGAATCCATCAATCATCCTAGCATTGCCAATCATCCTCCCCAAGAGTTGGTCTTGAAATTCACAATGGGAATCAAAGAATATGACACAACAATTAGAATCTCGTGAGAGTTTACTAATAGACAGCAAATTACAAGCAAATTTAGGAACATGAAGGACAGATTTTAGTTCAATTTGGTCAGAGATTTGGACAGAATCTGTTCCTGCAATGGATGAGAAACTTCCATCTGCAATTCTAACTTTTTTATTACTAGGACAAGGGTAATAAGATTGAAAAAAAATTGT
>QEOT01001580.1:33428-45243 GCA_003123785.1 Pterocarya stenoptera
AAAAAAAATTGCACACGGGCCTAATCTCAATTTGGGTAAAGCACATGGGGTTATTGGTCATTAATCCCAATAATAAACCCTAAAATAATTCCATTGCAATGTTGACCCAACTTCGATTTCCCGACATCTCGTAATACAATCACCCTCAAAATAGTCTATCATTATATGGGCCCGAACTCACATAAATACATATACAGCACTTAGATCCATAACACCTACAACCCAAGCCCATGGCCCATTTAAATTGGATAACCTGTTATAGTTAGCTATGGAGAAATACTCTAGCTACAATGTGATTACACAAAAGTAATCCCACAAACTGATGCGGTTTGTTAGATTATAAAGTTACTTTTATTATAAAGCAGATATAATGGATCACATGAAACCACATCAGTTTATGGGATTACTTTTGTATAATCCCTTTGTGGCTGTAGCACTCCTCTTAGCTATGCCAACCTGGTACCATACTAATGCCCCACCTAAGAGAGAGGTAGAGAGCTTATTGAGCGGTGGTCTGCAAGTGCTCTAGTGGTGGTGCATGAGTGCGCTAGTGGTGGTGCAAGACTAGGCAGTGGCAACGTGAATGTAGCTTAGTGGCTGGGCATGCTGGTGAGAGCAAGGTAAGAGGTCTCACGTCTCTAGTTGGAGTCTAGTGGTGCATTGTCCAATGGTTTCGTGCATGGGATGGTTTAATGTGGGGCTTGAGCTTCACTTGGTTTTCGACTTTTCGTTGGTGTAGTAGTGGCTGTGAGGGACAGCACATAGGGCCACATATGGTGGAACCCATATGTTTCGGTTTGTGTAACCAGGAGGGTGGTGGCAGCGACTTGGTGGCTCTTGTTTTGGTTGGTTTGGGTGGCATTCATGGTGGAGGACATAAACCTCAAGTCGAGGGAAGACTAAAGGGAGGGCATTATGAGGACATTCTTGTAGAGGGAGTTTCGGGAGGAGTATTAGTCTTACGGGAAACAAGGGGTTGGGATTAGGGAGGTGTGTTTTATTCAAATTTGAGCTTGGTGTATTTTGGGTAGTTTTTCACAGGGTTTTTGGGTCATCAGGAGCTTTCTAGTATGGGCTACGTGTTTTCTTGTATACGTCCAACGTACTTGGTTACTCCTATTGATATATATATATAATATTTTCACTTATAAAAAAAAATATATATTGGCCCATTAATACCATCCAAAATCATTCTCTAAACCTCAGGGAGCCTTAAAATAAGCTCATGGGCCTATGGCCCCAATTAAAAATTCTTAGCCAACTCAAAAAACTATTGCTAGTGTGCTTGACCAAAATGGCCCATTAAACCTAATTCAGGCCCAAGAAAATTATCCTTATTCTGACCTTAAAAATATTGGCCTGAGTTGTTACATATCGCATTTGGAGGCATCTTTCCAAATTCATGGAACCCTCTATGGGTCATGGACTTGTTGACTTCTTGTTATCACGAAGCTTTGTTAATCAATTTGCAATGTACTGAGTGTGCAATGAACTTCTTTCGTTTATTCTATTATATAATACATCAAACGAAGGAAGATCATTTTTTTGTCAAAATATCTGTAAAATTGTACACAAATACTTATTTCACTTGCTTTCTCGATTTGTTTTCTTTTTATTTTCATCGAAATAAGCTACCTTGTTTCATATGTACTCAAAGGTATATGATATGGTATATTTTATTGAACTGGTACATGGCTGAAGCACATGATTTGATAATCTTCGATAAAAATGACATGTTCCTAATTTTGTTTTAGCATACTTCTATTTGCCATAACCTTCAGTACATATCATTCATTACATGTTCTTAAACGGTAAATTGTTTTGAAGTTTTATGACATATCATTTTCTAATGTATCATTCTATTAGATGGCATAACCATCTTAGATATCTACACATAATCAATCTTTCTCATTGTTTGTAAGACAATAATAACTTGTATTCTGCTGTATCTCGAAATTTACTTTTGCTCGCAAGCATCATAAGTCGATCTATTTTGCTTCAGATGTTTGATGCATATGGTAATCATATCTCGCAAGGCTTGGAAGTTGAATTAGCTGTGGAAGGATTTTGCATACAAGATCAAATAGGTTCAAAGCGGAAGGTCAGGGTTTTTTTTTTTTTTTTTTTTTTTTTCTGGCATGTTATTCTCATCCTGAGCATAGTAAGTAATTAGTTGGGAATCAGGCTCAACAAGTTGAAAGTTGATCCTAGTTGTAATAAGATGTATTTGCATAACTAGGGATCTTTTATGTGTAGGTTGATGATAACGGATGCATTGACCTTGGTGGCCTTCTGAAAGTAACAGCAGGCTATGGAAGTAAAGGTATTCTTTTGCAGTGGCCTCTTTCATACTTCTGATCTTGTGAAACTTGTTTGGGAGAAAGAAGTTCGTGCAATCAAGAAAGAAGAGAAAAGAGGGGGGAAAATTTAGGACTCCATGCTTAGTTCTTTTAAAGAAGTAGCAAAGAAAGTTGTCTGTTTAAAATTTTTTCTTGCACTTATTAGTACTTCCGGTTTTTAAAGAATCTTCTTCCCAATCATGTAGCATGCTTTGTTTGCAGTATAAGTGGCATCATCGTCAGCGATAGCAAATGATGTATACCAAGTATATTCTAGTTCAATGATACTAATTGACCATATTATCAGTGAATTATGGTTTAACTTATTGTATCTGCCTTGCCCTGCAGTTTCGCTCTCTGTTCTTTCTGGCCATGAAGTTGTTTTCAAGCAAGAGTTTCAAACTCGAAAACAGGAGATGCAGATTACGTCTGGGGTTAGTAATGCCTTATGTTCTGTCTGGCCATGAAGTTGCATATGTTTGTTAGTTTTTATCTTTTATTAATAAGAATGTTGGCAAAGCCAATTATCAAAAAAACAATGTTGGCAAAGCCCAAGTACGCAGGACATATACAAGAGGAGAAACTTAGTTAAAGAGAAGAGGAAGAAATTGATACAAGGAACTTATGAAGATTGGGGCCATTAATATTTGTAGCCATTGTTGAAAGAAATAATGCTCTGATAAATAGACTTCTAAGGTCCTCCACCGAGCGTTCTTTATCTTCGAAGCTCCAGTCATTTTATTTCATCCAAAATACACCATAGGAGGCATGTGGGTACCATACTCCATGCTAAACACCATGAATGTTTCTCCAGCTGGCTAGTTGATCAGCCACCCTCCCCAGAATTACCCACCGGAATTACCCATGCCATTCCTGCCCTGCTGAATAAATCATCTCACACGGCCTTGGCAACCTAATAGTGAAGAAGTAGATGGTCTACTGTTTCACCACTTTTCCTGCACATGCAACACCAGTCAATTACAATAATCCACCTTCTTCTGAGGAGCTCAATCAGCTACTCTTCCAAATGTTCTTCCAAGGGAAAGAATTGTTCTCCTAATTGGTGATGGACCTATAAAAGGAGCGAACAGAAGATTTTCTTTTCTGCATGAAACCCACAACATCTTGTCTACTTCTTGATTTCTTTTATCTCCATGGAAAACAATAGGCTGAAGAATTATGCCAAGATCCCGACTTCCCAACCATGGGTAGCTCTGATAAAGTTAGGATTCCATTGAAGAGAACCACTTGAAATCTCCATAACGTCCACAACTGAAACCTCCTGTCTACATGCAATTCTATAAACAATCAAAGGTGTCCTTAATGGCTCTATCTTGACCCATCTTCTGCCACAAATTTTGTGTCAAAGAAATACCCCCTATCCCCTTCTAATGTGTTTCCCTCCAAGCACCACTATATTTAGAATCACTCACTGCCTTCGACAAGGCTTGCCTCTCATTGTGATAGCGCCACAGCCATTTTTCTAGAAGTGCCCCATTGGACATCATCAGATTTCATTCTCCAACCCACCACATGAGAACAAAGAGCATACCTTCTTCCAATTGAGTAGGTGAAATTTGAACTCTTCACCCAGTCCAGTCCAATGGAAATCACATTGGAGCTTCTCGATACGGCTTGCCACACCGGCTAGAAGGGAGAACAACGATATGAAGTAAGTTGGCAAGTTTGAGAGAGTACTCTTTATTAAATTGGTGTGACCGCCTTCCAACTTGCCAACCTATGCTCAACTTTCCTCATTACATTATGTCAGATAGACTTTGCTTTGACTGGGGCGCCCAAGGAAAGACCAAGATACTTCATGGGTAAAAATGATACCTTGCACCCAAAGTCCTGGCCAAACTCCAAACATTGTTGATGACAACATGCCCCACCGGAAACATTTGTGACTCGAGAAGTTTACTTATAGGCCAGAAACAACTTCAAAGCATAGAAGGAGTGCCCTTAATTACTGGATTTGACTTCGACCCACCCCACAAAATATTAACGCATCATTTGCAAATAATGAATGTGAGGTGTTAAGAATGCCCTTTTAGTATCTCCCACTGAGAAACCTGTTATAAAGCCACCTCCAGCCACCATTGACAGCATTCTGCTAAGGGCTTCCATTATGATAACAAATAATAGAGGAGATAAAGGATCACCCTGCCTCAACCCTCGAGATCTATAAGTTTTTAAATGATTGCATTTCGCATACATTCAGATTAAACATAAGTGATTTTAGGTACCTGAGTTTTGTACTGCTGGGTAGTGAACTAGAAAATATCATTTTTGAAATCGTGAATTCTGGGAGACTTCATGATGAAAAGAAGTGTGGGAAATTTTACACTCAGTGTAAATTCAGAGTCATTCAATCAGAGGATTCTATTTGGCACTGCTTCAAATATGCCATTCTGTTCCTGCTCTTCCTGTCCCTCAAAAGAAGGGGTTTTTTCTTTGAAGCTTCTCACTCTTGTCACCCAGAGCTACATCTGAGTGTTAAGGTCACCACAAATTTCCTGTGACTATTATTTCATTTTGAGTTTGATATTGATTATTGTTGAGCTTTATGTGCAGGTCTCCCTTGTGCAATCCCCAAAATTGGAGTATGATGAGAGTCAGTCTCTATATTCCAATGAAAAGGTCACGCTTCTTGAGGATTCGTCTTCTCTAAAACAATCAGAAAAATTTATCATGCCATTGATAACTATTGAGAAGGTACAGAAATTAATCTGAGATTTCTGATTGCTGTTGTGATAAAGATGCAGTAAAACTTGTTCCCTGTTGTCATTATTTGATTACTGTGTGTTGATTGCTTCTCAATTTAGGAACTTGAGGATGAAGTACTCCAAATTGGTTCGTGCATTGGAAATCTAGAGAAGAAACTGGATTTTCTCTGTAATAGTAAGGCAGAAATAGAGCAAGACATATCTCGGTTGCAAGGTCTGGGTTTACCATCACATGTTATTATTCATTTTCCTTCTCACTTAAGCATATAGAGTGCTTGGAGCTTGACATTGAAAGGACTCAAGTCCATTCCCAGGAATGGAAACTGCAATTAGAAATTTCTTTCAGTGAACCCATGTTACCCATCTGTGTCAACGTCAGCATCTTCATCCTGTAAACCACTCCCCACCTCCACCACTAAACTTAAAAGTACATATCTGTATTGAACATAGTTGAAGGAGATACTGGGGTGAGGAACTTTTTAAGATAGCAGCTCTCTTTTATTGTGACTTGCATCCATATTTGAAGGAGTTTGACAACGATGACCATCATTTGGAGAAAAAATTCAAATATGAAACACATTATGGAAATTCAAGTTCCATTAGGCCCTAGTTACGGAGACACAAAATTGTGAAGCAGATATAGAATTATATGCTGTGCTGTGTTGCATTTTTTCAACATTTAATCTTCTAAGAAGGCAAACAAAAACTGCAGAAGGCAATAAAATGTATGGTTAGATAAAAGTTGCACATGTAAACATCTGCTCGGGAGCCCTATGCTGGCAATAGGTGGCACAGCAGACAATGCAATGTCTCAATTTCACTATCAAATTTGAGAATGTTGCATTTGATGTTGCTTGTGGTCTTAATTTAATATTCTTTTGTACTTTTTGTTTGTGTGAGCATTTTTCCCTAACAAACCGAACATATAAATGAAGTGGTTAACTTGCAATGCCTCTGATGTCATGACTTATACACAGCTTCTATTGAGCCCTGTCTTCCGAACTCCCCGCCCACAAAAGAGGAACTGATAAATCGGATACAAAGCAACAATCACTCTGCAGCATCTTTCCTCTTTTGTCTTTCAAGAGAATTCTCCTTTCAAGGGCTAAAAACCCATTTCATGGAAGATATAGTTGGCCTGGTTGCACTTCTTGGTACAGTTCGCCTCAATAAGCTTAGCAGGTCATTTCCACTTTTGTTTTTCTTTCTTCGCCCCTCTTGATATTTCTTTTATGAGTAATTGAAAACTATATTCAAAAAGGCAAAAGGCATAGCCTAAACACACAGGATGTAGACAAAAGGAATGTCTAGTTAGGGGGAAAAAAAAGAAGATACAACGTATTTATGAAGACAGCCTGTTAAAATCTATAGCTGCTGCCTAGAGGTGTAGAGATTGAAGAGGAAAAATTTTCCCCCCTCTGGATTGATCTATATGCAGGATATTAGCAGAGTACTTGGGCGAAGATCAAATGCTTGCTGTTGTCTGTAGATCCTCTGCAGCTGCAAGTGCTCTTGAGAAGTTTGAACACGATGGAGAAGTGCATTGTAGACACGCTCTTCATGCAGAAGCAGCTGCACTTGGAAAATCTATATATGGCCGATTTCTTATTGTATGCCTTGAAGATATAAGGTCTTGTTTTATGATTTCTATTCCTGTATTTTTGTAGTTATTGTTTGTTTAATCATCATTCCTAATGGCAGCAATTTATTTTTTATTTTTTAAAAAAAGTTTATGCAAAAGAGAAGGTTTGCAAAGTATTGAACTGTTGGACTGTTTGGCAGNACCCATAATCTAACTAATTTAAATTAAATATCAATTTAAATGCACAACAATAATTAATATCAAGAAAACATATAAAATAAATAATTTTAACAACTTAAAATATTATAAAATAATATTCTAGAACTCTCAAAATTCTAAAACAAGGGAATTAATATTTAAATTAATTAAAATAATCCTTCATTAAAATGTACTAAAATACGGGGTGTTACAAAGACATATCTCGGTTGCAAGGTCTGGGTTTACCATCACATGTTATTATTCATTTTCCTTCTCACTTAAGCATATAGAGTGCTTGGAGCTTGACATTGAAAGTACTCAAGTCCATTCCCAGGAATGGAAACTGCAATTAGAAATTTCTTTCAGTGAACCCATGTTACCCATCTGTGTCAACGTCAGCATCTTCATCCTGTAAACCACTCCCCACCTCCACCACTAAACTTAAAAGTACATATCTGTATTGAACATAGTTGAAGGAGATACTGGGGTGAGGAACTTTTTAAGATAGCAGCTCTCTTTTATTGTGACTTGCATCCATATTTGAAGGAGTTTGACAACGATGACCATCATTTGGAGAAAAAATTCAAATATGAAACACATTATGGAAATTCAAGTTCCATTAGGCCCTAGTTACGGAGACACAAAATTGTGAAGCGGATATAGAATTATATGCTGTGCTGTGTTGCATTTTTTCAACATTTAATCTTCTAAGAAGGCAAACAAAAACTGCAGAAGGCAATAAAATGTATGGTTAGATAAAAGTTGCACATGTAAACATCTGCTCGGGAGCCCTATGCTGGCAATAGGTGGCACAGCAGACAATGCAATGTCTCAATTTCACTATCAAATTTGAGAATGTTGCATTTGATGTTGCTTGTGGTCTTAATTTAATATTCTTTTGTACTTTTTGTTTGTGTGAGCATTTTTCCCTAACAAACCGAACATATAAATGAAGTGGTTAACTTGCAATGCCTCTGATGTCATGACTTATACACAGCTTCTATTGAGCCCTGTCTTCCGAACTCCCCGCCCACAAAAGAGGAACTGATAAATCGGATACAAAGCAACAATCACTCTGCAGCATCTTTCCTCTTTTGTCTTTCAAGAGAATTCTCCTTTCAAGGGCTAAAAACCCATTTCATGGAAGATATAGTTGGCCTGGTTGCACTTCTTGGTACAGTTCGCCTCAATAAGCTTAGCAGGTCATTTCCACTTTTGTTTTTCTTTCTTCGCCCCTCTTGATATTTCTTTTATGAGTAATTGAAAACTATATTCAAAAAGGCAAAAGGCATAGCCTAAACACACAGGATGTAGACAAAAGGAATGTCTAGTTAGGGGGAAAAAAAAGAAGATACAACGTATTTATGAAGACAGCCTGTTAAAATCTATAGCTGCTGCCTAGAGGTGTAGAGATTGAAGAGGAAAAATTTTCCCCCCTCTGGATTGATCTATATGCAGGATATTAGCAGAGTACTTGGGCGAAGATCAAATGCTTGCTGTTGTCTGTAGATCCTCTGCAGCTGCAAGTGCTCTTGAGAAGTTTGAACACGATGGAGAAGTGCATTGTAGACACGCTCTTCATGCAGAAGCAGCTGCACTTGGAAAATCTATATATGGCCGATTTCTTATTGTATGCCTTGAAGATATAAGGTCTTGTTTTATGATTTCTATTCCTGTATTTTTGTAGTTATTGTTTGTTTAATCATCATTCCTAATGGCAGCAATTTATTTTTTATTTTTTAAAAAAAGTTTATGCAAAAGAGAAGGTTTGCAAAGTATTGAACTGTTGGACTGTTTGGCAGGGCTTACAAGGGAGAGTTTGAAGGTAGTGACCCTCAGAGGAAGCTTGCCTTGCCGTATCCTACCTTTCCAAGTGGGAAGGTGCCAATGGGTTTCGTTGGTTATGCAGTTAATATGATTGACTTGGACGTTGCTCATTTACACACAAGAACTGCTGCAGGCCATGGCCTTCGGGAGACCTTATTCTATTGTCTTCTAAGGGAGGTCCAAGTATATGAAACCGTGGAATGCATGTTAGAAGCCCGACATTGTATAAAGCATGGTGCTGTCTCTCTGGATGGTGGGATTTTAAGAGACAATGGAATCATTTCTCTCGGATTTGGGTATCTTTCTCTTGCTGTCTCTGTGGATATTGGCATGGTTGTAACTTTCTGGTTTTGCATGTTATGCTTTTAATCATGAAGTTTTTGTTTGCTTGACCTATAAAAAAACTCACCAAGTTTTTGTTGGTTTGAGCCCCATATCCTAAGCAAGGAAGGATTTCCTTGACCGGATGTTGCAGCTTCATGCTGGAATAGTGATTCCAATTGGATTTCACACACACCACAGACACATAAAGAAANTTATCATTCACTTATGATACAATTTCCTTTCAATTAAAATAATCCATGAATTTCCAAAACATAAGTGAGCACGTACATCTTTTGACACCATATCATACATTAAGCTACTTTAAAAAATATTCTTCATTTACAAACCATATTAATTTTATCATGCATGAGATGATGAGGATAAAATGATACGATAGATTTGGGTTAAACTATATATTTTATTATGCATAAGATGAAGTGTTTAAATTACATAGAACTGAAAAATTGATACAAAAAGAAAAAGAAATGGCAATAGATGAAAATGAGAAATTCAATTACCAAATTAACACAACAAAAAAATCATAATCAATGAATGTCAGCTCATAACGAGTTGTCATCACTATACTTGTCCATTGGATGTTGTATGTTGTGGATTAAGATCAATGTTCTAAATTCCGTTTTGGTGATCATTCTGATTTAAATATTGAAACGAAATGCCAATTTCGACTAGAATGGACCGGAATTCAGAGCGATGAGGTATAGTGTACTAAGTATTACATCAGAATGAAAAGTTCCTGATAGAATGGCCAGAATGAAACGGAGTTAAGAACTATGATTAATGTACATGACATTAGGCCTAATGGATTAGAGATAGAGAAGATTAGGGTTGTGGAGAATATAGTAGCAAAAAACATTACGGCAATTGCTAAAAAAAAATTCCGCATATATAAATATTATCCCTTTCCAGAAAAGATACACTTTGGATCTTTAAATTATTATAGGTTTTGGATTTTGTATCCTAGACTATTGAAAATAATACATTGTTTCTTCAAATCACTAAAACTAATACCTTGCATCATAAGTCAATTATTACAGTTGAGATAAATTAAAAGAAAAATAGGTAATTTGGATGTGAAATATTATTTTGATAATTTAAAATATAAAATGTAAAATACTTGATAGTTCAAGGTTATATATTCTTTTTCGTGAATTAATCTTGAAGCAGGATGTGGTGTAAAAGTCACATTCAAATCTTGGTTGTCATATTAGTGTTTTTAGTTGTAAGTCTTATCATTTTCTTAGGTAAAATAGACTCACAGATAATCAAAACATAACTTTATAAAATATTAAAAGGGTAATGCTTGAAACAGTTGTAGAATGCATAAACGTTGCGCAATCTTTTTAAAAAAAAATGGGGTTGACTATTAAAAAATTAATTTTTTTATCGTGTAGATCTCATATTTACTTTTTTTTTTTTTTTTAAAGAATTGTACGGTACTTGCATGTTACACACGATTGCAAATATCATTTCTTAATTAAAAAAAAAACGTCATATCAATGAGACTTTAATGGACCTGTTAGAGTATAAAGCTTTCAGTTTCAGAGGAAGAGCGTCTGGAGGATAAAACAATAATCCCGAGACTAGCTTTCCTAAACGGTGAAATGGTGGTGGTATAAGCCTATAACATGCAAGTACCGTAACTTGCTATTGCTGCACAAAAGCTGATCACCTTAACCTGTCATACACATTTTATGGAGATTTGGGATATGAAGCTCAAATTCAAGCCATAAAATATCCTACTTCAATTGGGACTTCTATTAAACCAACCTATGAAAGAGTTCCACCTTGCATCCCCTTTACTAGAGAATCCATGAATTCCAATCACCTGCATTAGCAACAGGGATGCAAAAGACAAATAACTAGCCAACTATGCATGCCTTCAATTATCATCGCCACTCATCTTTTCTTATGGAATGGACTCCTCCCTAGATTTCCCTTTCCGCTATTCCAAGCAAATCCATTCTAAAGATTAGAAAACAACAAAAAATGTGAGTGGACCTAACTTCTTGAATTATGACTATATTCATGACTTGAGAGAAGCTTTGGGACGGATGCAATGAGAAACTCAAATTTACACCCTCCAATGGGAGAGGGTATATACGCTCTCTAATATCTTTATTATAGAACTGATTTGAGATGATAAAACTCATGCACCCTCTGTCCTCAAGCCCAAAGCTCTGAAGCCAAACTTTTATTGAGAATAACCTTTAAATCAGGGAATGAATACAATTAGGATAATCTTCAATGTCTACATTATCATATTCTAAACATAAAGCGTTTTTAGCAAGCTCATGGGCAACATTACTAGCTTCACTAAGAATATATTTAATCCACCACTTCTTCATGCGAAAAAGGCATTTTTGGATGTCACTAAATTAGTCCAACACTACTCCAATTCTCCTCCTCTTCCTCCACTGCCTTGACAACCCTCAATACATCCCCTTCCAAGATTATTTGGTTTAAACCCAGGTCAGAGCTGAAGATTGCCACTTGGAGAGCAGTTGTTGTTTCAACAAGATAAGCATCAAGATATTTGATATCTTACAGCTCTAAGAGTAGCTAACACTTGACCCTTCCAATCACGGATCACCACTCCAATGCCCACTTTACATAGAGTTTTGTTGATGGCAGCATCCCAATTCACATTAAAAGTATCCTTAGGGGGAGCTGGCCATTGTAAAATGGGATTTGAGTTGGTCACTGTCGAGTGGAGATTCTTGTGATGCACCTCTTTGAACTTCTTCAGACTTCTATTGATGCATCACCAGGGCACTGGGATGTACCAAACCTTCTCCAAA
>QEOT01001580.1:73447-88084 GCA_003123785.1 Pterocarya stenoptera
ATTATTATTATTATTATTATTATTATTATTATTATTATTCTTTGTAATTGTTAATAGGATCATGTAGTCTTCCACGTTCTCCCTCTCCTCTTGCATGTTACTTGTAATTTGTAACCTACACATGTTGAATCCTCAATTACTTATATTTTTTTCCCTTCCCCCACGACATTCCTCCTTCAGCCCTCGATGCATCAAAACCGCAACCCATGTTCAAATTCAGACCACCACGAAACATGGCACTCGCTCCACCATGTCCCCAAACTACAACCCTGCACACACATGTATATATGGTCCCTCCGTTGCACGTTTAGCACGCAACAAACCTTCCATCGCCAGCACAACTCACAGAGAATCAATTGTACAAAATAAGCAAAAGTGCATGTCTTTGTTTTACACTCACGAAACAAAGCACACCAATACCACAAAAAGTTGCACTGAACGCCACCCAGTGAGACCCCGACACCAATGTTAGGACACCACCCAACTCAACCCAAGAAGGTTGGTCTTTTACACGACCAGTGATGACAATTATTTGCACGTAAACCACAAGGAAAACCAAACCTAAACTGCAAGAAAAACCACCCCAAGTGATCGATCCCATGCACGATCGCCCACACAACGCACTCCTCCACCACGGAGGATCCATAAGCAGACGTTTTTCAACCACTGAGAGCCACCACAAGCCACCGTCCACCTCACCCAGCTCTGTCGTGTCTCCTTTTCTCTCTGTGAGTTTTGGAGTTCCCCTGTCGCACAATGCTTCCCCCTCCCATAAGCCATTGTCTCCTTCTTTGATTGTTTTGGTTTTCACTCCTTCCCAAAAAGTGCATGCAAGTTTTCCATTAGGAAATATTCTAACCATAAAAGGATTGTACAAAAATAATTTTACAAATTAATGTAGTTTTATGTGGTTTGTTATATTATAAAGTTACTTTTATTGTAAAGTAAATCTAACGAATCAGATGAAGCTACATCAGTTTGTGGAATTATTTTTATATAATTCATTTGTAGATGTAGTAGTACTCTTTCCATTATTGCCAAAATGCCCTTACAATCCTTGTTAAGTTGTGTAGCCTTATAAAGCATTGACAATGGCTTCATCAAAAGCCAATGCATCTTCAAAATTTGAAGAAATGTAAATAAAATCATTTTGGTTTCATCAAAATGCAAACGTTTGCACTTTGAGCTAAAGTGATTGTAAGTACAATTTGTATTGTTCATCATCAAAAGTAATATTTTATTATAAAAATTAAAACCAACTTCTTTCTTTCGTAAATGGTGTACAATAATATGATAGTTTATTCTTTAATAATAACCCAATTCGTATAGGGTTAATACTATAGGATTATAACTATAGTATTAAAATTTGATGCTCCCATCTAATTCAAGACCAGCAAAAAAGTTATCGATGCTATGTAGGATGCCTTCTATTTAATCTTTGATTATTAATCGTCGTGTTTTCTTTGGNAAAAAAAAATATATATATATATTATTATTAAAAATTAATATTATAATATTATTTTGATGAATCTAATAGCTAATCCAATATGAAATTATGGATATGGAAGTTTTAAAATTATGAAAAATATATATTTTTTATCAAATTTTGAAGATGACTTTGCCTAAGCCAATGTCAATTATAAGGGAAGAACCCTTTTGGTTAAATTCCGCCAATACCAGGCTAAACTTATTTTTTACGTGGACTTTTACGTCGGGTTGGGCTAAACTTTGAAGTTGGGATTAATTTTAAATTAAATAAGTATATTAGCTTAGAAATTTTATTTTTACAGAATATATTTGAGGGATTGAATTATATTATTAAGTATTAAATTATCATTTAATAGTGTACAAGAATCTTAATATTTAGTGTTAATAAGTCTAATTTATGAATTAAATATTTCTACCGTTATTTTATAAAATTTTATAAATATATATATATAAAGATATTAGATATATTAGATATTACATTAGTATTTAAATTTAAGCAAGAAATTGTAAGTGTTTAATTTTATTTTGAATGCTTTAATCTGATCAAGTCTATTTTATTAAATGAAATTATGGTGTTCACTTTGATAGATTTTGTTATAATTATGTTACTGAGTTGTGGCTTGATAATAAAGAAATATGTTAAGGATATTTAAATGATATTATTATTTATCACATTTCTTGTAAAAATCGAATAATTATGTTAATTATACGGAAGTAAACCTATTTAAGAATTGAGGTTTTCACGACCTATTTTATTAGAATTTAAAAATAGCTAAAGTATTCTACTAAATTATAATATGTTATTAATATTTAAATAATTTAAAATATCAGAATTCATTGATTTTTGTGTTAAACGGAATATTTATTGGATTATTTTCTATAGTGTAAATTTAATTAAGTAGGATATTAGGACACATTTTTCTAGACAGATTTAGTGGTTTAAATATTTCGTGTAGGTGACGAGTTATGAAGTGAGATTCAGAAACAGTGCAACGAGGTAAGTAATTTGATTATAAATTATGATCATCACATGTCAGCTTAGACAAATTATTATTAAAGCCAATTCTTGAAAGTCAATGTTTATGTATCTCGCATGTCATAATTATGCAAACATGTCATCCAGTACAGCATACGATCATGTCATTCCGTATCATGTTTAGATTCAGAGACTATAATAGTTGGTAATCTCCCTTTTCTATGGTGTCAATCATTTTATTTGTTAGAGATTAGCAAAAAGTTAGTTGGAGGTGTGATAAAAGGAAAATAATGATGTTTTAAGTACTCTTACTACACTTGATTAAATAAGTTTTATTTGCAAAAAGAGTATTTAATACACAATATATCTCAGTTGGGCCATTGATATGTGTCAAAGATGTTGACCCATTAAAGACTCAGTTTTGTGGATCTAAACAAACGTGGGCTTAACTCTTACTTGCGTAATGCAGGATATGGCCCATGAAGGCTAACCTAAAGAACAAGAAGAGAGAATCTCTAGACATGGTCATGAGGAGGAGTGATAGAAGAAAAAGAAAGGAAGGGCAATAAGGTTACGTGGAGGAGACGTCCATAGCAAAGGATGGAGGCAGCGGTTACGAAGAGAGAGAAGATGACCATGGAAGGTACGATAAATAGGAGAGGGAGCTGGAAATGGAGGGACAGTTGTTTTTCTAGCAAGATTGGAAAGTATTCCATTTTTAGGATTTTTTTTCGGAAACTATTTTCTTCTCAAAAACTTTAGATTTTTCTGTAGTCTAGCAATCATCTCCTAGAGGATGATGTTAGGCTGATCTTGAAACTTGGGTTGCGGGAAGAGTCTCAATTTGATTATACGTGAGTTAATTTCTTTGGATTTAAATTTCACAATACTTTACTACAAACTAGACTCTGATTTTGTAATCTGAGGGTTTTTCTTGCTCTTGTTCTGTTGTAGACAAAAGGCATGGCTGAATCTTGAATTTATCAAGGTTTCTTTCAGATGCTTGCATGATTTTTGGTTGGTGGTATAGTAGGCATTTTCATAGTGTTGGTGCTAAAATGGGAATATAAACTCCAAATTTTCATGTTATTAAGTCCTTGACTGGATTAGTAATAGAGACAAAGCACCCAGAAAATTCTCTAGAACTTGAATCAGAAAGAGTCCTCACCCGCATCTCAAGTGTTTGATAAAGTATTCCTTAGACATTTTCTTTCTCCTCGAAAGCTTTAGTATTTCATTTTTCTAGTTTCATTTTGATAATATCAAGTTTGCAAGTTGTTTGACTTCGATTCTTCATGTTTTGTTTCTGTTCTAGTCTCTTGTTGGTAAAAACCAGAATTATTCAGCAATTTTTAATTTGAAAACATTCATGCATAATCATATATTTCACTGTTTGTAGATTCATCTCCATATACAGAATTTCCTTGCCCTGAAATAAACTTCCATACAAATCAAAATCCTTCATCTAAGCTTGTAGATAACTTCTTTTTGGTATTTTCTTCTTTGCACCTATGATGCAATGAAATGCTCTAACACTCTGTTGTCCTTGTGGAAATGACCTTGGGATTTCCCTTTTATTACAACTGATCCACTTCTGCACTTGGGAGTGATTATTTGGAGACCATCACTAAGTCTTTGACTAATTTTAATTTATTTCATTTTTTAATCATCCAGATGTGGATGATGAACACGAATAGGCAGGCCTAGATTACAAAGAGTAGTTGATTTGATTTCAGACTTCCTAGAATAAAATTACTTTTATAACATAAATTTTATTCAGTTTCATTTAATACTTTTGGAATGCATTTTATTAGACAATTATTTTTATGAAATAAATGCTAATTTCATGTTATTAAATATGAGATCTCTTGACAGGTTATATTTTATGAAAATTATGCGACACTTCTAACCCTTAGGAAGGAGGTGTTACAATTTAGTATCAGAGCCAGGTTAGAGATTTTGCAGACTTTCAAAAAGAGAAAAAAAACATTTTATTAATTTTAGGACAATGTCACCTAGGATGCTCCTAGCCCGCTTGAGAGCTATTGAGATAATTCAAATTAAGATAAGTTGCTTATTAGCTTTCAGTAGATAGCACTTCCATGTTGTGGTTGTTCTTATAATTGTTGTTATTATTATTTTTTAAAATTATCAAAATACTAGTTATTGATTAACGTAGAATATGTGTAACATACGGGTCCATATTTAGGGTTTAAAATTAATATTATATATATTTTTTATTTTATTTTATTTTTAATTACTTCTCTATCTTATTTCTTTATTTTATTTTATTTATTTCCTTTACCCTTTTAGGAATTATCCGTTAGTTTTGTGATAGGTTAGTTTCCTAGTTTAATTACAACTCGGCTTGAACCAAGTTCCTAAAATCATACCCGTGTATCTAAGCTGCCAAGGAGTCACTCCTCCCCCTCCCCATTAGCTACAAAAGCCCCGATCCTCTCTGTGCTAAATACAAAAAATACCTAAATCAAGAACCAAGGTTCACGTGAGCCTTACCTCTGCCCAACCCTCACCGACCACCATAGGACGTCGGAGCACCACCGTCGGCACCAGAAATTTCCGGCCAACACAGCCCCGTCGCACCTTCTCCCTCAGGTAAACCACTGACGTCGCACTCACCTATTCTCTCTCTCGGTGTTTCCGTTCCAAACTCCATCTCTCTAAACTTTCTCTCTCTCTCTCTCTCTCTCTCTCTCTCTCTCTCTCTCTCTCTCTCGGCGTCGCACCACCATAGGAATCCTCCAGTTGCACCGCCGGTCACCTCCAGCCACCTTGAGTCGCCACGCATCCATCTCTCTCTCTCGATGAGCCCCTGTTTCACACGGCACTATCGCCACACACACACACACTTCTCACAGAAGGCTTTCGGCCTTGAGATTTGATGTAGGCTTGGGCCTGAGGCCCATTCGGCTTAGAAGTTTTGTGCTAGGCCGAACCTTTGCCAGCACTTTGACGTAACAGGATCAATCCTGTAGTTTCACAGATAACATGTAGGCGCTGTTGAGGTTCATATTGTAATGAAAATTTCCAGATTTAATTTCATGTTCTTTTTATCGGCAGATCTTCATTAAGAATTGATTATACTGAATTAGTTGTTCTAGATTATCATATACTTATAAGTCTTCGATTATTTTTGCTTGAAATCAAGATAATTAATATGTTAAATTACAATTTTATATTTAAACACATTTTGAACCACGGCACGTTTATTTAGGAAATTAGTAACGTTCCATACCTCAAATAGGTGACGCGCTACACGTTGGAAATCCAGAAGCGGTGCTAAGAGGTAAAATAGTATGATTATATATATATAAATGCATGCATATTATGAATATTATTGTATGAAATTATGTGGTGTTTATGATGGTCATTTACGCTACGCTAAGAGACAAGTTAAGGTTAGATTTCTTTTCTCGTTCTTCAATGAAATATGAGATTATGCTTGAATGAATGGATGTTATTAAAATCGCATGTAAGCCATGAGATATTTATGTAGAAGTTTTTAGTTTAGCATGCCATGTATTAAAAAGGCTAGATTATGTATGCCATGAAATATTTAGATGATATATGCCATAAATGCCGTGAAATACATAGATCACACAAACTAAGGAAAGTTATAAAATATTTAGATCATGCATGACACGTCAAGTATGCTATGCCATGTACACTAAAAAGGTCATGTTAGCTAAGCCATGAACAAGGTTATGCCATGTTAGACCAGTTTAGAAACATAATGAATTTCCATGCATTAAGAAAGACAAGGAGTTACAAGTTAAGTGGAACACGGACACAAGCGTGTTCCACTCCATGTAAATCAGTTAAGTGGATCACGGACCCAAGCGTGATTCACCCCAGTTAAGTGAAACACGGACTCAAGCGTGTTTCACTCCATGTAAACCAGTTAAGTGAATCACGGACCCAAGCGTGATTCACTCCAGTTAAGTGAAACACGGACACAAGCGTGTTTTACCCCATGTTATTCAGTTAAGTGAATCACGGACCCAAGCGTGATTCACTCCAGTTAAGTGAAACACGGACACAAGCGTGTTTCACTCCATGATATTTCAGTTAGGTGAAACACGGACTCAAGCGTGTTTCACTCCATGTTAAGACAAGATAAACCAGTTTCATGCATTCACGTTACATGTGCCACTCATGTTATTCAGGAATAGATATGTTGTGTTAACCATGATGTTGTATGTATGTATGAAGAGTATTCAGAAATTGAGCTTATGTTAGGCTAAAGTACTTTTACGGTATGATGTACTATTTGCTGAGTATCCAAACTCATTTTGTATGTTTGTTTTCCCTGTTTTCTTCCATGTCATTTTTTCAGATGGTGACTTTGAGGACGCGGAACTGGATGGCCAGGAGTAGATTTAGTAGAAAGACATAAAAATGAATAAGTGTCAACCACACGAGAACTAGAATTCTTTTATGACATTCATAGAATTTAATTCATGTTCTTTCATTTTATTCAGTCTTGAAACAAACTATGTTCATTTCAGTTTCTTTGAGTTTTTTTAATAAATGAGGTAATTCAGACTCCGAATCTCTTTGCCGGGCATTATGTTATGAATGATAGTAATATCCCTATCCTTTGGGAACGGGGTGTTACAATTTTGGTATCAGAGCCCAGGTCGAGAGATTCTGTAGCCTCTAAAAAAAAAAACTTCTAGGATAGGAAACACCTAGGGGAACTCCTGGCCAGCTCAAAGTTCAAGAGAAGTTATTCATTTTTGTTTGATATTATTGTCATATTTCACTTAATTGCGTGATTGGATCCTTACTTGCTCATTGCGTGGATGGTGTTGTTAGAATATGGCACCAGGTACGAGGCGTAACATGCACCCTGAAGGTTCCTCGGAACCTCCACCGAACGAACCAGAGGTGATAGCAGCTGCTGCTTCTAGACTACTCCAGTATTTTGCTGATGATCAGGGCTTGGGAGCCAGGAATCCCAGGGTCGGGTGTACCCTAAACCAGTTTACACAGCAGCATCCTCCGACTTTTGACGGCAGGGCAGAAGCATTAGATGCGGAAAGCTGGATCAAAAGAATGGAGAAGATTTTTAGGGCTCTCTTTTGTACGGATGAACAGAAAGTGGAGTATGCCACTTATATGCTGGCAGATGAGGCGGATGAATGGTGGACCTCTACACGGGAACTACTGCAGTTTGAACTTGGCGAAGGGGTACTCATCACTTGGAGTCGTTTCAAACAAACTTTTTTGGACCGATATTTCTCCGCAGCACTTCGTGAGGCGAAAGCTAGGCAATTTATTGACCTAGTACAAGGAACCATGACAGTGGAACGCTACACTGTGACGTTTGTGGCATTATCACGGTTTGCAAGCTATCTAGTACCGGATGAGGAAAAGAAATGCGAAAAGTTTGAACGGGGCTTGCAACCAAGGATTCGAAGTCGCCTGATACCCCTGAGGATCCGTAGTTTCACTGACTTGGTCACGCGAGCCACCTTGATCGAAGAAGACATGAGGGCAAATGTGGAACTATTCAATCAAAGGAAACGCCAACAACCTCCACCTGAGCCTAATAGAAACAAGAGGCCTGCTTCCAATTTTCGACCACAATTACCCCAAAGTAGTTCAACGAATCCAGTTTGCCAGAATTGCGGAAAGAGACATCAAGGAAGCTGTTTAGTGGGTCAGAATGTTTGCTTCAGATGTGGACAACCAAACCACATGGCTCGAGATTGCCCAAGGAACGCACCGCCTTCAGCTACAATGGGTGGTCAGAGAACTACTGCTCCAGCCCGAGTCTTTGCCCTTACCCCTGGAGATGCTGAGACATCGAATGATGTGGTTACAGGTACCCTCCTATTGTTTTCTCGTCATGCTACCGCATTATTTGATCCGGGTGCCACCCACTCTTTTATAGCACGTGCCTATGCTTGTTTGAGTGAAAGAATACCAGAGAGCCTCGATTGTTCACTATCTGTTGCAACGCCTACCGGTGAACATATTTTTTGTAATACCATACTTAGGGATTGTTCCATAGAAATTGGTGGGAGACACCTTCCAGCAGACCTGGTGATATTTAAGATGTTAGGATTTGATATAATCTTGGGGATGGACTGGTTGTCTCAAAACCATGCTTGTGTGGACTGTTTTAGAAAGGAAGTGGTATTCAGGCCCTCGGGCAAGGAAGAATTCAGTTTTTGCGCAAGGAGAGGAAATGCCCCATCTCATTTGATCTCGGCCTTGCAAGCGACCAAATTACTAAGACAAGGATGTTCGGGATTCCTAGCAAGTTTGGTAGTACCACCGGTGGAGGGACTTAGAATCGAAGATATTCCCATTGTTAGGGAATTCCAGGATGTATTTCCGGAGGATCTTCCAGGGTTACCTCCGGATCGAGAGGTTGACTTTTCAATCGACATCCTACCCGGAACAGCACCTATATTGAAGGCCCCATACCGTATGGCTCTAGTAGAACTAAAGGAGCTTAAGGAACAATTGCAGGAGTTGTTGGAAAAGGGTTATATTCGCCCTAGTGTGTCACCTTGGGGCGCACCAATCCTTTTTGTGAAAAAGAAGGACGGTTCTATGCGACTCTGTATTGATTATCGAGAACTGAACCGGGTGACAATTAAGAACAAATACCCACTACCCAGGATTGATGATCTGTTCGACCAATTACAGGGAGCCCAAGTTTTCTCCAAGATTGATCTACGATCCGGTTACCACCAACTCAAGATCAAGCCGGAAGACATTTCGAAGACGGCGTTTAGAACACGCTACGGACACTATGAGTTTTTAGTCATGCCATTCGGCTTGACGAACGCTCCGGCAGCTTTCATGGACATGATGAATAGAGTGTTCAGGGAGTATGTTGATCAGTTTGTTGTTGTCTTTATCGACGATATTCTCATCTACTCCAAAAGCCAAGTGGATCATGAGGGACACTTGAGGACTGTATTACAGATATTAAGGAAGCAGCAGTTGTTTGCAAAGTTCAAGAAGTGTGATTTCTGGTTGCAGGAGATTTCCTTTTTGGGTCATGTTGTGTCAAGAGAAGGAATTTCAGTAGACCCAGCGAAAATCGAAGCGGTTATGAAATGGGCCAAGCCAACCAATGTGAATGAAGTCAGAAGCTTCCTGGGTCTTGCAGGATATTATAAGAGGTTTGTCGAGGGATTCTCCAGTATTGCAGCCCCAATGACTAAGCTAACAAGGAAAGATGAGAAGTTTGTGTGGACGGAGGATTGTGAAAGAAGCTTTCAGGAGCTGAAGAAGAGATTAGTGACAGCACCTGTACTCACTGTTCCCTCTGGCAATACAGGGTTTGTTATCTACAGTGATGCTTCTCTCAAGGGATTGGGTTGCGTCTTGATGCAACATGGAAGGGTTATAGCTTATGCTTCTCGACAACTCAAGAGTTACGAAGAGAACTATCCGACACATGATCTAGAGCTCGCAGCAGTTGTGTTCGCTTTGAAGCTATGGAGGCACTACCTCTATGGGGAAAAGTGCGAGATTTACACAGACCACAAAAGTCTAAAGTACCTCTTTACCCAGAGAGATTTGAATATGAGACAGCGCAGATGGTTAGAACTCTTGAAGGATTACGACTGCAACATCAACTACCATCCTGGTAAAGCTAATGTAGTGGCAGATGCTCTAAGCCGGAAGTCCTCCTCCGGTACCCTTGCCACTATGTATACACCGCAAAAGTATATTTTATTGGATATGGAGCGGGCAGGGATAGAGATAGTGATGGACACACAGGCACGGTTGAGTAGTTTGACCTTGGGTTCGTCATTGATAGACCAAATAAAGGCTGCCCAAATTGATGATTCATTTTTAGTGAAGATCAGAGGAGAAGTTCAAGAAGGCAAGAGACCCGAGTTCACAGTAGCTGAGGAAGGCACCCTAAGATTCAAAGGAAGATTATGCGTTCCAAATGTTAAGGGCATTAGAGAGGTGATCTTGAGAGAGGCTCACCGCTCACTCTATACTGTTCACCCAGGTAGCACTAAGATGTATAGAGATTTGAAGCAACAGTTCTGGTGGAGAGGTATGAAGCGCGAGATAGCTAGCTACGTGGCTCAGTGCCTAACCTGCCAACAGGTCAAGGCAGAGCATCAGAGGCCTTCCGGGTTATTACACCCACTCCCTATACCTGTTTGGACGTGGGATGAAATTGGTATGGATTTTGTGTCCGGCTTTCCTAAGGCACCAGGAGGTCAGGATGCGGTTTGGGTGATAATTGACAGATTGTCGAAGACAGCTCACTTCATTCCGATTCAGATGACGTATTCTACAGACAGGTTGGCGGAACTCTATGTGCGCAAAATCGTCAGACTGCACGGAATCCCCTCTAAGATTGTTTCGGATAGGGACACCCGTTTCACTTCCACGTTTTGGAAGAGTGTACAGAAGGGGTTAGGGACAAAGTTGACTTACAGTACAGCCTTTCATCCCCAGACAGATGGACAGTCAGAGAGGACAGTTCAGATATTGGAGGACATGCTCAGAGCTTGCGTAATGGACTTCAAGGGCAGTTGGATTAAATACCTACCCTTGATCGAATTTGCATACAATAACAGTTATCAAGAGAGCATTCAGGCGGCACCATATGAAGTTCTTTACGGCCGCAAGTGCCGGTCACCCTTTTATTGGGACGAAGTGGGAGAACGTAGAATCCTTGGACAGGAGATTATTCAGGATATGCATGAGAAGATAGTAGTCATTCGGAAGAAGCTTGCCATTGCACAAGAGTGACAGAAAAAGTATGCGAATCAGAGACGACGAGAGTTGCAATTCGAAGTAGGAAGCAAGGTATTCCTGAAAGTGGCGCCAATGAAGGGAATTATGCGGTTTGGTAAAAAGGGCAAGCTAAGTCCGAGATATTTAGGCCCTTTCGATGTACTAGAAAGGATTGGAGCTGCAGCGTACAGATTGGCCCTTCCACCGCAATTATCAGCTATTCACAATGTTTTTCATGTCTCTCTACTCCGAGGGTACGTTCCGGATCCTACCCATGTACTAGAGTTCGAGCCTCTCCAAGTCCGAGAGGACTTGACCTATGAGGAATTCCCAGTAGGAATTCTCGCACAAAAAGCTCAGGTACTCCGCAAGAACACCATTCCGATGGTCAAAGTACTTTGGAGCAACCACACGGAAAAAGAGGCCACCTGGGAGCTAGAAGAGGACATGAGGATCAAGTATCCATATTTACTCGATTGAGGTACGTCATCTCGAGGACGAGATTTCTTTTAAGGAGGGGAGATTGTAACATACGGGTCCAGATTTAGGGTTTAAAATTAATATTATATTTTTTATTTTATTTTATTTTATTTTTAATTACTTCTCTATCTTATTTCTTTATTTTATTTTATTTATTTCCTTTACCCTTTTAGGAATTATCCGTTAATTTTGTGATAGGTTAGTTTCCTAGTTTAATTACAACTCGGCTTGAACCAAGTTCCTAAAATCATACCCGTGTATTTAAGCTGCCAAGGAGTCACTCCTCCCCCTCCCCATTAGCTACAAAAGCCTCGATACTCTCTGTGCTAAATACAGAAAATACCTAAATCAAGAACCAAGGTTCACGTGAGCCTTACCTCTGCCCAACCCTCACCGACCACCATAGGACGTCGGAGCACCACCGTCGGCACCAGAAATTTCCGGCCAACACAGCCCCGTCGCACCTTCTCCCTCAGGTAAACCACTGACGTCGCACTCACCTATTCTCTCTCTCGGTGTTTCCGTTCCAAACTCCATCTCTCTAAACTCTCTCTTTCTCTCTCTCTCTCTCTCTCTCTCTCTCTCTCTCTCTCTCTCGGCGTCGCACCACCATAGGAATCCTCCAGTTGCACCGCCGGTCACCTCCAGCCACCTTGAGTCGCCACGCATCCATCTCTCTCTCTCGGTGAGCCCCTGTTTCACACGGCACTATCGCCACACACACACACACTTCTCACAGAAGGCTTTCGGCCTTGAGATTTGATGTAGGCTTGGGCCTGAGGCCCATTCGGCTTAGTAGTTTTGTGCTAGGCCGAACCTTTGCCAGCACTTTGACGTAACAGGATCAATCCTGTAGTTTCACAGATAACATGTAGGCGCTGTTGAGGTTCATATTGTAATGAAAATTTCCAGATTTAATTTCATGTTCTTTTTATCGGCAGATCTTCATTAAGAATTGATTATACTGAATTAGTTGTTCTAGATTATCATATACTTATAAGTCTTCGATTATTTTTGCTTGAAATCAAGATAATTAATATGTTAAATTACAATTTTATATTTAAACACATTTTGAACCACGGCACGTTTATTTAGGAAATTAGTAACGTTCCATACCTCAAATAGGTGACGCGCTACACGTTGGAAATCCAGAAGCGGTGCTAAGAGGTAAAATAGTATGATTATATATATATAAATGCATGCATATTATGAATATTATTGTATGAAATTATGTGGTGTTTATGATGGTCATTTACGCTACGCTAAGAGACAAGTTAAGGTTAGATTTCTTTTCTCGTTCTTCAATGAAATATGAGATTATGCTTGAATGAATGGATGTTATTAAAATCGCATGTAAGCCATGAGATATTTATGTAGAAGTTTTTAGTTTAGCATGCCATGTATTAAAAAGGCTAGATTACGTATGCCATGAAATATTTAGATGATATATGCCATAAATGCCGTGAAATGCATAGATCACACAAACTAAGGAAAGTTATAAAATATTTAGATCATGCATGACACGTCAAGTATGCTATGCCATGTACACTAAAAAGGTCATGTTAGCTAAGCCATGAACAAGGTTATGCCATGTTAGACCAGTTTAGAAACATAATGAATTTCCATGCATTAAGAAAGACAAGGAGTTACAAGTTAAGTGGAACACGGACACAAGCGTGTTCCACTCCATGTAAATCAGTTAAGTGGATCACGGACCCAAGCGTGATTCACCCCAGTTAAGTGAAACACGGACTCAAGCGTGTTTCACTCCATGTAAATCAGTTAAGTGAATCACGGACCCAAGCGTGATTCACCCCAGTTAAGTGAAACACGGACTCAAGCGTGTTTCACTCCATGTAAATCAGTTAAGTGAATCACGGACCCAAGCGTGATTCACTCCAGTTAAGTGAAACACGGACTCAAGCGTGTTTCACTCCATGTAAACCAGTTAAGTGAATCACGGACCCAAGCGTGATTCACTCCAGTTAAGTGAAACACGGACACAAGCGTGTTTCACTCCATGATATTTCAGTTAGGTGAAACACGGACTCAAGCGTGTTTCACTCCATGTTAAGACAAGATAAACCAGTTTCATGCATTCACGTTACATGTGCCACTCATGTTATTCAGGAATAGATATGTTGTGTTAACCATGATGTTGTATGTATGTATGAAGAGTATTCAGAAATTGAGCTTATGTTAGGCTAAAGTACTTTTACGGTATGATGTACTATTTGCTGAGTATCCAAACTCATTTTGTTTGTTTGTTTTCCCTGTTTTCTTCCATGTCATTTTTTCAGATGGTGACTTTGAGGACGCGGAGCTGGATGGCCAGGAGTAGATTTAGTAGAAAGACATAAAAATGAATAAGTGTCAACCACACGAGAACTAGAATTCTTTTATGACATTCATAGAATTTAATTCATGTTCTTTCATTTTGTTCAGTCTTGAAACAAACTATGTTCATTTCAGTTTCTTTGAGTTTTTTTAATAAATGAGGTAATTCAGACTCTGAATCTCTTTGTCGGGCATTATGTTATGAATGATAGTAATATCCCTATTCTTTGGGAACGGGGTGTTACAATATGACACTTAGCACTAGAGAATTTTATGTACCATGGATATATATTTAGAATTATAGGGGAATTTTGGGTATAGTAAGTTACGTGTCAATAAGGTTATAAATGTATGATCGATTGAGGTAATTACTAAGCAGGCCAAGCTTCAGAGATTGTGTATTTTTTTAGACTAGATGATGGAAGGCGAAATTAGAAAGCTTTTGCTAATATTTATGATGTATCTCCTTCACGAGAATAGATGGTTATCTCTTATATTTTATGGAGTTTATTTGAGGAAATTAGGAATGTAGAATCTGTTTGTGCATAAAAGGAGTTGTTATAATGCGGAGATCTGAGATGTTTGGTTTCGTACAGGCTCTTGTT
>QEOT01001580.1:96868-115474 GCA_003123785.1 Pterocarya stenoptera
TATTTTCTAGTAACATGGTTCTTCATAGACTTGGCTTTTAAACTTTGTTTTCATGCACGTACTTGCAAGGTATATTTCCTGGAGAAATTTCTTGTGCGGTGGAGTGCACTTTTCAGTTTCCTCCCCGCATTTCATCAGCTATTTTCGGAGCAGAAATGTATAATTTAATCACCAAATGCTTATTCACTAAGCAATTTGTAATGAGTTTTGTTACTCATAATCTATACAAACCACACACTATTTATTTTTAATTTTTTTTAAAATTTTTTTTTTTTAGTTTTATTCTTCCTAAATTGATTGATTTCTTCTATTCATCATTCATACACTATACATTTGATAAAAGAGAAAAATTAAAAAAAAAAATTATATGTAGTATGTGGTATGAGGATGATGAATATAATTTTTCATTTGTAATTAAACTTTTATTTAACGCTACCAAGCAAGATGGCCTTTTCACCTTTTGATGAACTGCTTAATACGGGTCCATTTTTTTCTTCCTGTATAGGGTGTGAAATATATTCGGAATATGACACAGATGGTTCAATTAATATTTTTAGAAAGAAAAATTTATTCATCATTTTAATTCTCATTATTTCATAATGTAGCATTAAATGATAGGTTTCAAAATAAAATATAATAAATAATCTTTAATTATCTAATTCACGTAATGAGATCACAAGTGAATAATGAAAATTGAGATCACAAATAATATTACTCTATTTTGTATTATGTCTATTTCCACTCTCTCTTCGTTAACTGCGACTGGCACAATGCTAAAAGGCCATGAGCTCCTTTAGCAATTTTCAATTACGGCCTTTCTTTCGTTAACTTAAAATATTTTATAATTTTCTTCTCAAATTGTTTTTTTTTTCTAATAATAATTATCTAATAATTATTCAAATCATTTCATAACTATTAATAAAATTCTGGAATATCCGAAAGGTCCAAACTAGCCTTAAACTATTAAACTTGTAACCAGCAACTCATTTTCTTTTGTTTGTTTCCTGAGCTGCAGTTTCAACTAGTTTAGGACTCGTTTGGTTATACGGATGAGATGTGTTGATGTGTTAAAATTAAATAAAATATTATTAGAACAAAATTTTTTAATATTATTTTTATTTTAAAATTTAAAAAAATTGAATTATTTTTTTATATTTTATTTGAGAGTTTGAGAAAATTATAATGATTAGATAAGATAATATAAAATTAGATGGTTTGTGAAAACAAACCAAGCCTTAGTTATTCTTTTGACATAAAACTTGGTTGTTCATTTTGATATATTATTATTATTATTATTATTATGGACAATATTTTGAGATTTATTTGATGCTTTAATATTATTTCATTCTCTTTATTAATTTTTCAACATTATTTTTTTAAAGAAATTATAATAAAATAGAGGGCTTTTAAAAATTAAAAAATTGATTTTTAGAAAGTTTAGGTACCAACCAGATACTGGGTTTCAAAAATCTGGATTCGTTTGGATTGTAATCCAAATTAATTCAGGCGGATACTCAGGCCGCATTACACACTTGGGTTCAGGACGAAGATATTCATACTGAGGTGAACAATCCTATAAGCAACAAGCTAAAAACAGAACATTCCCAATCTATCAACAATTTTTCATCCCTTATCACTATCTCTATGTTTCGTTCCATATCAAGTTTGACACGTTGTAATGTCATGTACCTATTTATGCATCAAAATATCCCTTGAGTTGGATTATGGGGCTAAAAAAAAAACCTACGGTCTTGGCCTGAGAAAAGTGATCTCTGAAGCTGAAAGCCTTTCGATTGAAGAGTTACCAATAGTATAGGCTTTAGAGTTGCTCTTTCCAAATAGATTGAGTAGCCCTTTATAGAAATAGAATGAAAAGGAGCTCTCAGATTCACACGCACAGCCTTATCCTATGAGTGGGGAGGATAACAGGGGAAGGAGACTGGCCCCGGAGCTTACCAACCCAAGCTCAGTAGGCGAAAGCTGTGGGGAGTACAGTGAGTGTCAGAATTGGCCCATGTAGGGAACTGTCCTAGCCAATTACAAATGTCTTTATTTCTTTCTTCGAATTCTATGTCTTAAGCATAGTGCACGTAAGAAGAGTATGGCATCTCTGCTTTATGCTGGACAATTCAAGTAGGTAAGCGATCTCTCTTAGGGACTCGCTAGACTTATGAGAGTCTATCGGTGCTTGACAGCCCAACCCGCCGGTGCACCTTGCATGTACTGCAAAGCCCCTCATGTCCGCCCGCAACATGTATAGATGTGGGGCTCTACATTGCCAAAATATATAAAGAAATAAAGTTGCACATCTACTAACAACAATTGTTTTTGGCCTAGTGGTAAGTGTTTGATCCTAACAAGTGATATCAGAACGAGGTTGCAGGTTTGAGTCCCCCAAGTATTGCTTGGGGGGAGATTGTTGGATTATGGGGTTCAATGATCTCCCTTAAGGACTCGCTAGACTTATGGGAGTCTATCGATACTTGACAGTCCAACCCGTTGGTGCACCTTGCGTGTACTACAAAGCCCCTCATGCCCGCCCACAACATGTATAGATGTGGGGCTTTACACTGCCAAAATATATAAAGAAATAAAGTTGCGCTTCTGCTAACAACAATTGCTTTTGGCCTAGTGGTAAGCGCTTGATCCTAATACCTTGATTTTGTTTCACTTCAAGATGTTCGAGAGGTAAAATTATTAAGTATGTTAACGTCATGTTTAATACGCTTTTAGGCCAAGTTCTAGCAACTCAGGCATTCAGAATTGGACCTCCGAAAATAAAGAAAAATGTAACTGAGAGAGGGTGGCCTTAGGGTCGGGGAGACTCCGATGCAAAAGTTAGTATTTTCTTTTAGAAGTTTGTAAATAAGTGAAAAAGTCTAGGGATCAGAAAGAGGTTTCTCGTACCTGAGAATTGTTATTTATACCGATAGTCTATGGGGACAGATCGTCTACTCCTATGGAGTCCTTGTCTTTCGTACTTCTCTTTTTGTTAGAGTCCTTTAATACGGCGTGGCTCTACGAAGACGTCATTAATGTGACGTATAGCTCGAGTAGTAGTGACATTAATGCAGCGTAGTTCCCTGATTTGTCTCACCCCGCTGGCATCCTTATTGGTCTGTTGATGTCTTCATGTCAGAGGATCGAAGGTGCCCCTTACTTCCCGCCCGTTTATGTAGACAGGTACTCAAGGGCTGAACATTGTTTGATGGGTTTCCAGGTCGGCAAGTCCCATCCCTCTGCAGTATGCTCATTCATAGAGGTTGCATCCAGAGGAGTCTACCTATGGGTTGGGCAGAAGAGTCTACTTGTTCTGGATTGTGCCTTCGCTTCTTGTTTCCTCAGTTGCTCTTCTCAGGCCTACTAAGACAAAAGGAGGAAAAACCCCTTACAAAGTACTTTTATAATATGAATAATGTGATACTCACATTCTATAAATATATATCATGTAATTAAAATTATTTGTGTAAGTATTAAACATCATGTAATAGAATAAAAATATCACGAGTTCATACTTGGAAAATGCCAAATAATTAATTGTTCGAGAGTGCATTCAGTTGATAGAAGGGTTTCACTTTCATTTGCTTCCAAAGCCATAGGTTCAATTTAATCTTCTAATTGGTCAGCTGTTTATCTCCAAATAACAGCCCTTCAATGACTGAGTGCCATGTAGGCGTCTCACTAATTGTAGGATGTGCCCCCACTGCAGGATACGCACAGTGACCATCCCTCATCCCCTTTGCATCCTGTGGCACAGAACTCATACTAGGATAGCTTGGTGGCAACCCTTGCTGCCCCCCTCTCCGCCACTCTCTCCGTCATTGCTTCCATTTCTGCTGGTCCCCTCTCCTAATTCTCGCACGGAAACACCTTTCTCCACCCCTTACCATCTAGAGTGTAGAACATCTCCTCCTGTTGGTCTTTCTCCTCGATTCAACGTTTCTATTTTCAATCTCAATCTCTTGATTTGTTTATACCTTTGCTTGTTTGGCAAATTCTGTGATATGAAGATCTTTGTTTCCAATATTTTCTCTGGTACTTTGTAGATTTCTTTGATTTTGTCCTTGCTTATGCTGTCTTTGTTTTCTATCTTTAGTTTGTTTGATATCTGTTTGTAGATTCCTGTGATCTTTTACTTTTTGATGTTGTCCATGTGCTCTTTCATCTTCTTTTCTTGATTCGATTTATATATATTACCTGATGTTGTTTTGCTGTTGGGTTTATATATAAACACCCTTGTTCGCCCCCTCTCCAGAAACCCTAGCTGTGACCCTCGTGTTTGTCTTACTCAACCAGATCAAGAAATAGGAAATCGCATTATGGGTTGATTGTTGTTGTAATAGGAAATAGCTACAATTTTTTATGGTAATTGTTGCTATAATTTTTATGTTTCCGAAAAACTACAATGTATGTTGGCCAGTGCTATGACTCATGTAATCCATTGTAATTTTTTAACACTTTTTTTTCAGTTGAATGTACTGAATATGTGGTTAATGTAATAGAAATTTTAGACATGTTTTGAATGTACTGAATATTTGGTGAATGTAATGAAAATTTTGTACATGTGGTAAATACATTGTGGACAATAGAATTACATAAACAATCATTTACATTCAGAATTATATAAATATTCAGAATTACATTCAGAACTACATAAATATTCAGAATTATATAAACATTCAAAATTTCAGAACTACATAAACATTTAGAATTACATCTAGGACTAATAAAATAGAATTACATTCACATTTCACTTAATATCCACTCCTTATAACACTCTTCAATCCACTATGCAAATCTCACAATCTTCTGTGTTCTATAGCTTTCACAGAAAAAAAAAGAGGGGTTAAATTAACTTTACAATTAAAAGAGGTTAAATTAAATTTTCATAACATAACAAAAAAGCAATAAATAACACATACAATATTAAATTATATTTACAATAAGAATCCAAACCCAACCGATTTATTATTAGTTGTTGGCCCAAGATCCCTACATAAACCATAATAAAACACAAAAAAGATTAAGTTCTTCGATTAAAGAGGTGTAAAACACAATTATAGAAATTGTACTATACCTCATTGTCGGACAGTTGTTCCTAGCTTGTCTCGTATTCATGCAAATGCTACAATGTCTTTTTTTTATTAGTTATATTTCTTTTGGGTTCTTGGTTCTCAAATTTTTTTGTTATCCTCTCGTTGGCATCCGTAGAGGATCTTGGACAATTTGTGAAAAGTTTGACACAACTGAACATTTTAACATATGAGAATCATTGGTTACTCCCATCTACAAGCAAAATTTGTTTCCTAAATAATTACATGATCTTCCATCATAAGTAACTTTTTGTGGACCTTCTCTAATGCAAGAGAGAGATGGTTGAGTTTTTCTATTGACTGCGACCCAAGTTCTGCAATGTCATAAAATTGCATCATCAACCTTTTCTCATAGTAGGATCATCTTGTGTCAAGAGTTGCCCTTCAGAACATGGGATGTCGAGAATATGTTGACTCTTAGCCTTAATAGTCTGTCTTTCTAGAACATACTACCATAACAATCTATCTAACTTCGATTTCTTGCCAATGACATAAAGGATATGCTTATAAAGAATCCCTATAAATTCAAACATATGACATGTACATGTTGCATTTCTTCACCACTCTCCAATGTCACATAATAAACCCGTGTTTCTTTGCCAAGAGGTGCAACAACATATGTCTTGCTTTCACCATTTTTAAAAAATTTTGTTGATTTGTACCGCTGACTATTGAAAAGCTCGTCTTGGAAGATTATGAACGACTTTAATATATAAATTATGGCTACCCCTTCTTCAATTTTATAACATGTTTTCATAATCGTCAATGTAGATTTTGTCTGCACATCCTTTTCTTTCTCTTTAAAATATTGTGCATCTATAACTTTCTCATATTGATGCACAAAGTTACTAACCATAGCACTTAAACAAACATAATCCTTGAAAAACTTTTTCATACTTTCACTCATTTAAGTTGTTGACATACCAGCACAGAATGTTGAACACAAGTAAGTCGGAACCTACTCATCATGTCGGCTATAAAGATTTTGCAACCAGGTATTTTCTCATAGCTCATACTTCACTAATATTGAACTTCATTCTTGCTCGAAGTCATTAGTTGTAGTTGTCTCATGGATATAGTAGTGAAAATCTTTTTGAAACTCTAGAAATGTGTTATATACATGAGACAAATGTTTGAAATTTTTTTGTAAAATATGTCACAAGCATAACCTATGAGTCGTATTTGGGAGTACCTCTACAATGACCTTCGCCATTGCCTTATCTTCATAAAAAATTATAGTTAAAGGAGCGCGCTCAAGCATAACCTCTTGCCATGTTCTTAAAAATCGTGTATATAATTCAGTTGTTTCATTAACCAATAAAGCACAACCAAACATTGTGGTTTGGTGATGATGGTTAACTACAGAAAATATCACAAATGACATTTTATAAATATTGGTGAGGTACGTGGCATCAAATGTGACAATATTCCTAAACTATTGGTACATAACTCTTGATTGGACATTTGCCCAAAAATAATTTCACATAGACTCATCCTCATCAACTTGCATGGAGTACATAAATCCAGGTTCTTTATATTGTCGATCAAGAAAGTAGGTATATAACAATTGTGCATCTCCATTTTCAAATAATTTTCTTTTTTTTTTCCTAAGAAATTTTCAACATCCTTACCAATACAACCAATATTAAAGTCACCACCTGACTCTTTACTCAATATCGACATTATCTTCCTCGTAGGTACACTAGACTCATTCAAAGTCATAATAATTTTTTTTTGGATTTTAGTTACCCCTATGTCCATGGAGCAAACTAGTACTTTTTGATATAATTAGAACATGGTTATGTTCAAGTACAAACTTGGATACTATCCACTTCTCACCATCTTTGTTTATTCCCATCATTGTTTTACATCCAATTTTTATTTCAGTAAGTTCAGAAATTGTTTGTTCTTTTTCTTTGTAACTTTTCTCCATAAATTCTTCCTTTGAGCAAACATAGTTTACTATAATTAATTTTTCTCATATTTAGACAATCGAGTATAGTTGGTCCGAATAACAAAACTTTTTCGTCTTGCATATACCTTGTAAAATGCTTGGACATCTTCGACGTCATCAAATAGCATTCCAATGAATGGCTCCAGAGGACTATTACTCGAAAAAGAAATCACATTGACTCCATCATCCATACTCACTCCATCTTCCATATCTACTCCATCTTTCGCATTCATAATACACTGTTCTTCTACACTTTCAGCCTCAACTCCCGCATCTCAACTTGTGGACAATTTTCACGCATTATTATCTCAACTTCATCACTATCAGAGCATGGATTTTTATCCTTCAATACAAAATAACCACATTACAAATTTAGTCAAGAAACACAAAATAGTTTCCAAAACTATTTTGTAATGTAATTTGACTATTTGACTATTTTTATTGCTATAGTCAAATATCCCTTCAAAGTGACTCTCACATATTTGATGAACTGCAAAGGTCAAGAATGAAAACAAGGGAATCAATCCAAACAGATTAGCATGAATCAATTCAAGCGAGTAGCATGAATCAATACAATTTTCATAAATGGGCTGAGTCTCACATTTCCATAGAACAATAGTAAGATCAATCAGATCCATACGAAATCTCCAAACAATCAGACCCATATGGAATATCCAAACTAAGTGTGAGATTAATCAAAAAATTATGACAGACTCATACGAAATCTCCAAACAATAAAAAAACTCCCAAACAACTACATGACAGACTCATATGAAATAGAAAATTGGAAGATTACAATGTAAGTGGCTGAGGGGACGGCGTCGATGGACAGAGAAGACGACAGTGATAAAGAACTCCCAATTAGCAGAACTTCAATTTTGTATGTTTCAGGATGATAAACAAAGAACGAGAAACTCACGACGATAACCAAAGATGACAGTAAGGCTGAAGGCTTGGACGATTTCGTATATTGGAACTTCGATGTGTATACTGGAGTTTTGACAAAGAACGAGAAACTCACGGCGATTTCGTATACTACAACTTCGACTCTTGTGGCTTGGACAATAATAGGGTTGAAAGCTTGAACGATGTGTGTTTTAGGACTCTTGATCGGGTGCGATGATCTTAGGTTAATTTGTGTATAGTTTCTGATGTGGTGACCTTTCATTTGGGGGCCGTTAAACACTACATAACAGATCGACTGCTCCAAAGCAGCTTTGATTCAAGAAATATAAACTAGAGGTAAATGTAACTTCACGAGTACTTTAGTCGATCAGGAATTATGAATAGAAATTAGTTGTCATTTAGAAACTGAAATATATTACTAATAGTGGTTTGCTACTTATCATCATCACACTTTTTCTTTTATTTTTTTTTAAATTAATTGAATTCTTCTACTCATCAGACATATACCACATATTTGGTAAAAGAAAAAAAAGTGTGGTGTGTAGTGTATTAGAATGATAAATAGAATTTTTCTTGCTAATATATATGTATGCATTATGTGTGTGTGTGTGTGTATATATAGATATATATATATATAGAGAGAGAGAGAGAGAGAGAGAGAGAGAGAGAGAATCTATGTTTGGAACGACTGGCTTCATTTGATTACATAGATGAGATGAAAAATTTGTAAATAATAGTAAAATAGTTTGTGAATAGTAGTGAAATAATTTGAATTAATATGTGTTATGGAGTTTTGAAAAATAAGAGAAAAAAAGTTAAATAAAAATATTATAAAATTCAAATATTATTAGAATATAATTTTTTAATATAATTTTTTTTAGATTTGAAAGAATTGATTTATTTATTTAAAAGTTTGAAAAAGTTGTAAAACAAATGATAGTTGGCCAACTCATCTATACCTCAATCACAAATTCTCAATATAATATTATTTATTTAAAATTCAATCATATAAATTTAAGGTAGAAGTAAAGAGAAATTTGAAAAAATGATTTTATTAAGTAATTGTAGAAATTTTTTTTATCATTTTTCAAGTTACAATGATTCAGTAATGATGAGACGAAAAAGTTAAAAATTAAAAATTAAAAAGTGTTTGTATTTAAATGATATTTGGATGTTGAGATGAAATGATTGAATGAGATGAATTGAGACTATCTATGAAACCAAACTCTGCCTTAAGAATCTTATGTCAACAAATTAACAACAATGAAGGAGGAGAAAGTAGCCGTAGGAACTAGTCTTGCTTTAATTGAAGTAGAGATAGCATTAGTACAATTTTGATTCCTTCGAAATGCTTAGGGAATGAGATGAAATAATAAATTTGTGAATAATAGTAAAATAATTTGACTTAAGATATTTTATTAGATTTTGGAAAAGAAAAGATGAAAAGTTGAATAAAAATATTATAAAATTAAAATATTTTTAGAATATAATTTTTAGTATTATTATTTTTTTTAAATTTGAAAAAGTTGTATTATTTTTTATATTTTGTTTGGAAGTTTGAGAAAGTTGTAATAATTAAATAATAATTAAATGAAAAGGTTGAATATTTGAAATTAAAAAGTGTTTGTGTTTGAGTGATATTTAAAAAAATAATTATGAGAAATTTTGAGATAAGATGAGATGAAATGTACTTTTCAAACAACCCCTTACTCAATCAATGATCTACATGCCAATAATGCATATTCATATGAAAGGACAGACACACTTATAGTTCATGCTACTTTGCAGATCACATAATCTGATCCTTAGGCCGTGTTTGGGTAACGAAGATACCTCAGCACTTTCCAACTATTGTCGTACGGATAAAAATACTTCACATCCCAAACAGAACACTTCTCAGTACTTTCAAACACTTTTGTAAACAGTATTTCACTGCATGCATAGTGCACAACAGACGCACGGCAACGTGCAACCGGGAGCCTCACTGTAGCCCACTGCGAGGCCTGTCGACTTGTCGGCGACTACCACACGAACCGCCGATGGTTTCTGTCCGACGCACAGTAGCCCCCACATGGATCGCCGACGATCACCATACGAGCCGCCAACGGCTATCTGTCTCCTTGGGGACGGTCCACGATCTCTTCGGCCTAGTTGCGCCGGGGCACAGTAGGGGTGCCGGCGGCCACCATGTGGACCATTAGCATGTTTTATCCCCGCCTGAACGCCATCGTCACACCCCGACACAGTTTGGGCAACGGCAGCATGAAGCCATGCACCCAGTGCACGTAACGTGCACTGGACTCCTTGGCCAGTTCACGACTGACGTCTCCTCGCCCATTGGAGCACAACCATTTCCTCGACCGCTAGCACCTCAGCCACCTAGTGGCGGGCACATTGCTCAGCCATGCATTGGTAGGCTGCGCATGGGGAGATCGAGCCAGAGGGGAGAGAGAGAGAGAGAGGAGAGAGATGAGAGAAAAAAAATATTTATACTATAATATTTATCATTATTATATATAAATAAAAAATAAAATCACCATAATATTTATCACTATAATATATATAAAAAAATCACTATAATATTTATTAGTATTATATATAAATAAAATCATCATCTCATCATTTAAAAGAAAAAAAAATAATTGATGGGGGACCCACACATTTTTCAATCCAAAATCCAAAAGTCAATAACTCAACATACTTCATATATCCAAACAACTCAAATTACTTTCAATGGGATCCACAAACTCACTTCAATCTCTACTCACAACTATTCACAACACTTCTCAACACTTCACGCTATCCAAACTAGGCTATCTCACTCTTCTTACAGAATCTTCTCCTACAGTGCGGGCTTTCCTTGCCCCTCCATTGTTCTCTCTTTTGTACTGTCATTCCAAACATTCATCATTCAACTCCTGATTCTTCAATTACACACGTAATTGTCTCCTCCCTAAAATCTGGCTCTTTACATTGTCACTTGATCAATAATAGAATACTTCAAACCAAAACACTTCTTCAATTGCCATTTATTGCGTTTGGGTAGTGAGGTGACATGAGATATTTTATGAATAATAATAAAAAAGTAATAATAAAATATTAAATAATAATAAATAATAATAAAATAATAAATAATAATAGAGTATTCACTATCCAAACGGTGCCAAATATCTTATTGGCAATTTCTAGCCCTGGTAGTAACCAAGTGAGAGGAAAACTATTCGAACAAATGGGTTAATAAACTCGTAGAAACCGATGATACCATTGACCTTTACAACGGATTTGAGTAAGAAGATAGAGTGGACTACACAAAGAGTTTCAGTTCCCCGAGAATAAAGAATTTTATAAAAATAAACTTACAAATTGACATAATTTAATATAGTACGTAAAATTATAAAATTATTTTTATTATAAAGTAAATATAAATATCACATAAAACTATGTTAACTTGTGAGTTTACTTTTATAAAAAAATTTCGTTCGCGTAGAACTTGTTCAATCAAATTGCCTCGATTTTCTAAAGCAAGTTTTTGTAATTCTTTTGGTTGATACAAGTATTGGGTGAGTGCTTCTTTTCCATTGTATTGCATTCAAAGGTACCATAAGCTGTACAAAAGTATACATTGCAGTGGACAAGGAATTGCTGAGTACAACAGTTATAAAGATAAAATGATGAGTTGTGCATGATCTGATGATTCTGATTTCTGATCATCATGAGTGGCGTTGTAACAGGGTGATTAATCTTCTTCCTGGGTGTACTAAAAGCCTAAAAGCATTAAAACGTTGGAGATGGATGTTTCTGTTGATGCTGAACTATGTTGTCTGAATGCATTTTAACTGATTTGCAAAAGCCGACGATGTCGTTTTATAATATCTACAGTCTACACCATCATAGTCTATTCTCCCAACGTCACAGTACCCAACCCTTTCTGTAAAATCAGATATTTTCTCAGAAAATCTTTCATCGGCTGGTTCTCTTTAATCCATTTGCATCTTCAAAATTCTCCAACCATACATGGTAATAATCCCATATTCTAAAACAGACGATTCCACTCCGATTCTCTTAAAACCCTTTCAGAAAATCTCGTTTTTACACCTTTATGAGCCCCAGATTTCTGATTCTATCAGCTTATAGTTTTCCCTCACTTTCCTTCGTTTTCTGAGGGAAAGGAAATTCTAGTGGCCCCATGGCTGCTGCGCTCAGATCCAGACCTTCCAAGGAAACGGCTTCATTCTCGGCCGCCCTGTTCCGCTGCTTCATATTTAACCACATGCACGCCGGTCGCGTTGCTAGCTCTCACTGCACTCACCGTACCAAGTGGGATGACCTCTATATGAACACCCCCTACCACTTCACTTCCTCTAAACCCGTGTCTTTATGTGGCGAGTTCATCGAAAAGGGTATCCAAGTATCCGACGACAGTCGGAAAATAACTCAGAGTTGTAATCTTGATAAGAACTCGAGGGAGAAATTGAGCACTAAGTGTTGTACCGTACTGAGCTCGGATGGGGACACACGGGAGGTGTGGTCCGGGGACGGGATGGTGATACGAACGGGCAATTCGAGCTTGCATGCGGTTCGTGGGAGCGGCGGTGCGAGCCCCGGGTCCGGCGGTGGTAGTTTCGGGTCAAGTTCGAAAGATGGGTGCTGGGGAGGGTCCAATATGGGGAATAGTTTTCCGACGCCGAAGGAGATCCGTATGGGGCTCGACAAGTTCGTAATCGGGCAGGATAGGGCCAAGAAGGTGAATTTTGTATACGTTTACTTGGGTTTGCACGTCAGTTTTAGTTTTTATTATAGAGAGGGCATTGAGTCTATCCCTTTGTTTGTGCTGATAATAGTGTATTTATGATTGTTTGTTGACCTTGGATTTGAAGCTATGCTTTTTCCCACTTTTTGGCGTCGTTTGTGTGGACAGCATAAAGATGTGTTTTGGAAAAAGTTAAGATGTAATTATGGTTCTGTTGTCTATGGTAGTGGCTTTCATTACTGGCTCATTTGGTGAGTGGCTTTGATTTCTTACATGAGTATATAGAGGAAAGATATTGTTGGTATGTTTGTCCGCTAATTTTGAAATGGAAGGGATTGTTGCTGGGTTGTGAAACGTGTGTGATGAGTCACTTATGTTTAAGTTTGATGATTAATATCCTTTGGTCGTGATTGTCTATTCCAGTTAATGTTGTCTTCATGTGCAGAAATTATCTTTTTCACAGTTTTCCCAATCGTGTTGCTTCAATACAGGTGCTTGCTGTGTCTGTTTACAATCACTACCAGAGGATATATTATGAGTCCCTTCAAAAGAGGTTAGTTCAATATAACATTTCCTGTCTGAATATATTGTTCTTCCATTTATTTTCTTCTTGTAGGGAAGTGTATTATCCAAAAAACAACATAGAGCAGTGTGGTCGCTAAAGATCAATTCATGCATTGTATAGTCATATTTGGCCAATGTCATGAAAATTAAGGTTGTGCAATGAAACTTGGGGGTTTACCGAACAGCCTCATGATTCATACAGTGGGTCATAGGACTTCATTTTTCTCTAAACTCTACCACTGTTGTGTTTTCAGCCTCTCTTTTCATGTATGTGGTGCCAGAGAACATAAAGATTAATGATTCTGTCATATTTAAGTTAAATGAAAAAGAAACTTAATGTTAACCGAATGCTCAGTCTTATTAAGCATATACAGAGAATCTGCAATGTCAATATCAATGATCTTGTATTGTGTAATAGCTTCATATTGCTACTCTTACGAAAGTTGTTCGTCTATACATTTAGGAAAGCCAAAACACCTGCTTGGTGTCAATACTCCAAAGCCAATAAGTATATCATTTCACAATCAATGAAAAGACGTCCTAAAAAAAATAGGAGGTGGATTTGAAGTTGTTTTAAAATCTTTATAAACGTATAGTCGTATGCATATTAATATAGTTAATTAAATTTTGGCATTCATTCATGACATTAATTGATACAATCAATGGAATGATTGAAATGATGTACACCCAATTTCAATCATAAAATTGCTATGGAAGAATGTGTCAATGTACCCAAATACTGGGCTTGTAGAAATTGCTGTCTTGACCTCCCTTTATACGAGTGCTGTTATGACACCTTTAGATTACCAGGAAAAAATAGCTGGTGTGGGCCATGTTGTGTGCTTTCTGCCGTTCGCTTCAGCTAAACATGGTTGTTAGGTATAGATGATGATATCTAACATGTTGCTAATATTTGGGAAGCTAGGCCGACAGAAGAGTCAAGTGAGAAGGAAGCAGATATAGTGGATGATGATAGAGTGGAACTTGAGAAGAGTAACATCCTTCTATTGGGACCAACAGGCTCAGGTAATTTAGTGTAACCCATACATTTTAGCAATTTGAAGTATGTAGCTTTTGATGTTTCACTATGTTCAAGAATGTTGGTATTTGTCAGTGTTCTGACCACATAAATAACAGAAGGTTTAGTTGATGTTGTACTACTCACTTGTTCTCCTTAAATATTATTTCAAGGACAGGGAAGACATTACTTGCCAAAACTTTGGCCCGCCTTGTGAATGTTCCTTTTGTTATTGCAGATGCAACTACACTGACTCAGGCAAGTTGATGACATTATTTCTTTTGTTTTGTTGCATTTTGTGGATTCAGATTTTCTTTCTTGGTATGAAGTTTATTTGCTATCTGTTAAAGTCACACTACTGCAGTTGAGTATAAATCTTAATGGGGGTTGATTTTGGTTTGACCATGATCTCCTGTTTTATATGCAGGCAGGATATGTGGGGGAAGACGTAGAGTCTGTATTATACAAACTCCTTACGGTAATCCTTTTTTTTATTAGTAAGACATACCTATTTTACTTATGTGCATCATAAGTTTGCGAAAAGCTAACATATCCCAAAAACTCACAGCCTACCTTCAGTGGCGTATGTACATGTCACTTGTGAATTGTGCTTTCTACTTGCCATTGGAATATACTAACTGTTTCCTCCTCGACTGCGGGCCATTAGTTTGTGCAGGATGGTTGTCATACCTTATTCAATTGTATGTATATTAACTCGTATAGTGATTTCCACAGGACATACCAAACTTTTTGCTATTGGAAATACAAATCTTGAGTAAATATTTTAGCCTGTAAATCTCCAAGTTACATTGAAAGGAAGTGGTTCTTATCTCCGTACCGAGTTATATTCTTTATCTGCGTTAATAATTTTTTCAGGCCTTCACTTTGTACNCTAACTGTTTCCTCCTCGACTGCGGGCCATTAGTTTGTGCAGGATGGTTGTCATACCTTATTCAATTGTATGTATATTAACTCGTATAGTGATTTCCACAGGACATACCAAACTTTTTGCTATTGGAAATACAAATCTTGAGTCAATATTTTAGCCTGTAAATCTCCAAGTTACATTGAAAGGAAGTGGTTCTTATCTCCGTACCGAGTTATATTCTTTATCTGCGTTAATCATTTTTTCAGGCCTTCACTTTGTATCTCAGCTCCTAGTCAGTCATTATAATATCCTTGAGTCAAGTAACCCAATCTTCCATGTCATCTTTGGGAACCACTTTTGTTGCTCTCTCATGTGGGTGCACATTGCAGCAGGACTCTGTGCTATTATATTTAGAAAGTAAAATATGGGTGCTGCAATTAGAGCTTACTTATTAGTACAAGATTTAGTACTATTCTGAGAAATTTTACAGAATAAAAACCTGGTACTTAGTATTGCTTTGTTCTGTAATTCCTCAGGTAATATGTGAAAGGTTCTTGCAATGGAGCCACTTCCTTTGTTGCCCTCAAATATAAGCTTGATCTCTATTTGAAAAAGTGCTGCTCCACAGCACTTTTTGCTTATGAGGGATAAATAATTATAGGTTATTTAATAGTGCATTCGTATGTCAGGTTGCTGACTATAATGTGGCAGCTGCCCAGCAGGGCATTGTTTATATTGATGAAGTTGACAAGATCACCAAAAAGGTTCCCCTTTCTTTTCCTGTTCAATTTCTCACTTTTTTTTTTAACTTCCATGCTCTCTTTTTAATGCTTTCCATATCTTCCTAATTCCACTTGGCAGGCAGAGAGCCTCAATATTAGCAGAGATGTGTCTGGGGAAGGCGTGCAGCAGGCATTACTGAAGATGCTGGAAGGAACGGTAGGTGCAATTTTTAAATGTAAATTAAAGATATGAGTTTAATGACGGTTCCTTGTAAGTTACTCATTGGACATGATGGACATGATGTTTATACTCTAGAGGCCTTTGTCATAGATGAACATGTAACCAAAATGAATGACCGAATATTTTATTTGGTGGAGTGGGCTTTTACTTATTTACGCTCTGTTCTACTAAGTTCCATCGATTTTAGGTTGTCAACGTTCCTGAGAAGGGAGCTCGAAAGCACCCTAGAGGTGAAAACATACAGGTACATACACTGTCACATTCTTTTCGCAGATCAGGTTAAGATTGGTTTGTATACTTGCTGTTATTGTTTCTTTACAGATTGACACGAAGAACATTCTCTTCATCTGTGGAGGTGCCTTTATTGACTTGGAGAAAACAATCTCAGAAAGGTTAGTCAATATAGAATCTAGTTTTGCAGTATTAGTTTTTTGGACTCGAAATGAATAGTAATTACTAGTAATTGTTTTGCATCCACTCAAGGCACCAAGATTCTTCTATTGGGTTTGGTTCTCCAGTACGTGCCAACATGAGAGCTGGTGGTGTTACAGATGCTGCTGTTGCATCATCTTTATTGGAGATCGTAAGTGCACTCCTGCCTTCCATTAACAAGTAACAGCTTATAGCCTCTTTCTTATATAAATATTTCTTAACACCAAACCCTACTTTTTTCAACTAGTTTGTTGTAGCAGTTTTAGATATTGACATTCCATGGAAACTGTTTTTTTTTTGGCAGGTTGAAAGCAGTGATCTCATTTCTTACGGTTTAATACCTGAATTTGTTGGACGATTTCCCATCCTTGTCAGTTTATCGGCTCTAACTGAAAACCAACTTGTACAGGTGATATATTGTACCTTGTTTGTCTTGTGAAAAGAATTGTGTCTCACAATGGCATTTACTCAAATTTTATGGCATGATAAGGAAGATTGAGAGTATACAGATCAAGGAGAGATATTGACACTAGAGAGCTGGACAAACGCACCACATTAACAACCATATTACATTGTCATCTCCATGGATAAGTTTAGAGGCATCGGGTCTTATCTTTTATTGCATCTTCTTCTTAACTCCATTGAGTGTACATGGTGGGAATTTTTTATTTTTTATTTTTATGTGATTGGTCCTTTTAATTTTACCTATGGAAATGCGATCATTCTGATATTTTCATAGGCATTTATTGTACACAAATAATGTCATTATTAATCCTGCAATAATGTTTTATAGGTCCTTACAGAGCCAAATAATGCCCTTGGGAAACAATACAAAAAGATCTTCCAGATGAATGGCGTAAGTTTTTCATCTGAGACCTCTCTTTCTTCATTGTTCATTTTGGGCTCTATTCATCCATTTAAAAAGTTCATTTCTTGCATGTTAGCTTATAAAAAAAAAAGAAAAAGTTCATTGCTTACATGTTTGTCCTATCTTTGCTTGTTCACATTAGACTTGCAGGATCCATTGCTCATTCATAGTCTGCAAATGTTATTATTTAGAGCTACATTAGTATAGATTTTACTCTTTTCAGGTCAAGCTGCATCTAACGGAGAATGCCTTGAGATTAATTGCTAGAAAAGCAATCTCTAAAAACACCGGAGCTCGAGGTTTACGGTCAATATTGGAGGATATATTGATGGATGCCATGTACGAGGTGTGTGAATTTTCTGCTTTACAATTTTTCTCTTGGTGTGAAGTGAAAATAGATTGCAGTAGCTGTTGCAATTAGGATTGCAACATAAATATGTAAAGTTTAAAACTGCTACAAACAGATGTAACCTTGAATTTGGCAAACGGCGAACAAAGCTCCGAGTCCTTTTTTTTTTTTCCTCATTTTAATCTTATGGATATACATTACATTCCTCCTTAGAACATTGAAATCATCGCTTAAATCGTTTTGCAGATTCCTGATGTTAGAACAGGTGATGACATAATAGATGCAGTAGTAATTGATGAAGAGGCTGTAGGATCTGAGGGACGGGGATGTGGAGCAAAGATCCTGTACAGCAGGGGTGCATTGGATCGATATCTTTCACAACAAAAAATAAAGGATTCAGAGGTGCCTACTTTTATGGCAGAATATATCTTAGCTAAGAGTTTTACATTACACAAATTTGAAGTGTCTAATAAAGCTTTTATTTGCTTTTCAGACCGCTGTGGAGGGGTCTGATAGAGAACCGGAAGTGGAAATAGAGGCTACTCCCATTGTTGTCAGCATGTAATCTTTGGTGAACTTTATTTATATCCTTATATTTTGTACATAATAAGTTACGAATTTATTTAACATTTATATCCAATGGTCTGCAGTCCTTGATGCAGTTGTGTGCCGTTCACCTCCTCCATCAAAGAGAAATGCTGCTCTTTTATCTTAAATTTTGTTATTTCCAATCATATGAGAGCAGAATTTCTCTCATTTTTCGTGGCTTTTTATTTGAGTGATTTACCTATAAAGCTATTTAAAATGTGACGCAAAGAATAATATTACTCTTTTTTTTTTT
>QEOT01001583.1:3966-28156 GCA_003123785.1 Pterocarya stenoptera
AAAAAAAAAAACAACCTTAGTTGTCTAGCTAGCTAGCTGCACATGGACTCTCGTAGCTAGATTACCAGCTATGTTCTGATGTTTCCTAGTAATTTATTTGGTGGGCTTTAAGTACTGCATAATTATTCTGTTAAAACGAAGAAAAACACTGTGGGTGTTTCAGTGTCCAGCTCGGGACCTAAATAAGGCTGTAGAACATAGAGTACGGCGTGGCTAAAACTTTAGATCTCTTGTTGTGTTATTAGAGCAGCAAGCTAGCTACGGCATGCGCATGCCGTGTTGATGTGTTTGTCAATGTTTGTGTTTGATAATAAATGGTAATAATTATTAGTTGAAGATCTTTTAAAGAGGATTCTCTAGCCAAATCTATGGCTTTAGTTCTGTTTTACTCTATATATTCTCACCTTTACTTCTGCTTTGTTCTTGAGGACCACTGTCCCAATTTCTTTATAATTTATACATCAAATCTGGTTGGGCTGATCGATAGCCATTGCTTTCAAGAGAACCATAGGAAAGATGTAAAATTGAACTCCAAGTTGCACTTACTTGACCATTGATTTTAATTCCCATCTGTTGCTACACAAACACATACACATACACATATTTTTTTAATCAAATTGATGTGATGGAAATCACTGATATTTCATTGCAGAAAACCTAGCTAGGATTTCATGCGCACAAGGCTTCAGACAAAATTTCTTTATGTAATCCACTAGAGCTTAACCAATCTTGATATACATATATATATATATATTACCGTACGTTCATAGAAGTTTCAAAAAGAAAATCATATGAATCAGTGGCGCTTGATGTTGACGTATCAATGAGAAAACTTGCAGTGTTTTCCATAGTGAGAATCTGGTTATTTTGTGGGGTTTTAGTTCTTTTTGTGAAACTCAGCTCCACATGCATAAATATTGTTTTCAAAAACAGCAAAAATCTAAAACAGTGATTCACCAGAGTCTAATTTGTCCTCATTGGTTACAATCGATAACTCGTTTCTCTACCATGAAGGGTCTTTCAGCTTTTCCTTCCCAACCCGTTCACTATTAACATGCATCCTCCAACACTCCCCAGGCATAAGGTACAGTGAAATCTTAGCCAAAATGTCGTAAAACCCTCTATGCATTCACAGTTGCGCGCAAGCATTCTTGTACTTTTCTGTGCATGCGTTTATACTTTTCTGTGTATATTATCTTGATCAGTACTATATTTATAAATGCATGCATGAATCAAGATATATTTGTCAAAACCGACCAAATTAATTAGGAGCCCACCACAAAAGGGGAATAAATAAATAAAACCTAAAGGTGAGATCATCAGGACCGAAAGAGTGAGCTAAAACCAGTGTTAGGTCGGTTTCTTTTTTCTTTTTGGATAAATAGGATTGGGGCTTCATGCATATTACAACTCTAAAAATAGTCTCATGTGAATGATCAGCAGCATATTCTCTCTTTTCTCTAAGGGAAAAAGGTAGCAACCACACCTCCGAAGCCGTCATTCTATCTCTAAGCTTTAAGATATAGACAAGTATATATGTGATTAGATTGAGCCTGAGAGAGAGAGAGAGTTTATCATGATTTTCCACGACTGTGTTATTTTTCCCTGAGTTATTTTCTACAACTGTCATCTTTTTCATTTCATTCTCTCACTCTCTTACTCATTCATTTATCGTAACAATCTGTAGCAGTACAAAGCTTTCATCATCATTAAGCATAGACCAACCCTTCGGCTTCTCCCCTCACTTTTGTCAGTCTCTCTTTCTCTCTCAGTCGACACACAAACATGCACACGCGCAACAGCATATAATTAAATCCGGAAAATTTGCAACTGTCCTGTTTCTTTTTCACTCACAAGGTGGCTCTCTGGATCTGGGTCTGGCAGAAGTTTCCCAGTAGCAGTGAGCGTCACGTCTTCAATATCCTCCCATTCATCACCTCTCTTTCTCTTTCACTTCCCTCCTCGAGATCACCAAAACCTCGCCTAACTTATTCTTTCTTGGAAAATTTTCTACACAAAATCTAAGCATCCGATCTCCTTCCCCAAAATATCTACGTCAATTTGCAATTTCTTTTAGTTATAAAAAACAAATAAAGTTGGAGACTTTTTACTGTTGGGTTCAGAAAGTCCTCAGAGATCAGGGGAACAAGTATGGCTTTCTGAATAATTTTCTCTGAAATTGCAATAGTCATCAGTTCAGAATGCATCAAATCCACCAATCTTCCTCTCTGCGGAAACGTGGAAAAGAAGCAAACAGAGAGAGGTCTATTACAAAGGACAAACAGACCAGACTGTGGGGGCCGGGTTCTACTCAATGCCCCCACAACAAGAAAAACACTTTGTGATCCTCGTGAGGTTCTGATAAATCAGGGAAAAGGACTCTGGCATGGACATGTTCGGTTGTTCCCTTTAGGTTGGATTTTTTGGTTTTCGGGGAGAACTGATCTACACTCCCTCTCAGACTATCAGTGTGCATGTCTTAAGTAGCAAGAACAGCAGTCTCATTGACCCAACGCATGCATGCGGTGTATATATTTGGTGATTTTATGAGGTTCAAACAAAAACCTAAAAAAGACTACTGATCGAGCTTATAATTAGGGTTAATCCTGCCCATATCATTGTCGGGTTAAAACGTAGTAGTCCAGAATCCATCTCAGTACACCCCCATTGAAACTAAAAAAGTTTAGCTTTCTATTTTATGCAAACCCAAATTGATATGAGATATTTAGATTCAAATTTAACATTGATGATATGGGGTATCTACGTTCAAATTCTAAGTTGATTATATTGAAACACTACTTTAAGAATATGAATCTATACAAATATGAAAGGAAAAGTTTAAGATGTTCCTTGGACTAAAGATAATATTAATTAGTTATTTTCTGTCGAATCATATATTAGTATATTTAGTTTCAAGTTTTGGAAGTGATTGATCTGATTTTAATTTTGGCCAAATTTTTTGTAGGATTCTTGTTTATTTATGTGTTTATTTCTCATACAATAATTTAGATTTTTCTATTTTTGAAAAAATCATCATAATTTCAAATTTTACAGCTATAATTAAGTCCGGCTTGTGGGCTTTATAAAATAATTTCAAATTTTACTATAAATCAATATTATTTAGAATTTTTTTCCTCAGTATTTTGAGAGAATCTCTTGTCTTCTCTGTGTTGATCATTTACTAGAACTAGCTGTCAGAATTAATCTCTATTCTGTCAGGCATCAGTTGGCATTGGAGTTTCAGGATCTTTTTTGGGGTGATATCTCATCAGTTTTCATGGCTAGTGGTCGTGGTCATGGTCGTCATGGGCAGGTTCTGAATGAGGAAATCTCACTCAGTGATCGTAGCGTTCAGGATGTGATGATTGAGGATTTGTAGAGACATGTTGCAAAGTTAACTCGATGTCTAACGATGCAAAATATTGGTGATCGTGAGATGGAAAATCATGATTCCAATTCTAGTTTTGAGAACCCGTATCACAAGCGTGTTCTATTTTGGGAGTATTGTGGTAGGGAGGAGCGTCATGGGGACCTCGATTTCAGAGTTAACTTAGCAGAATTTCCTAGTACTCTTCAGGTTGAAGGTTTCGTTAATTTATTGCATGAGGTTGAGTAGATTTACTACTCTGAGAAAGAAGAGTTTGAGGATGGACATTCTTCCATAAGTTGTAACTCTATACTAATCTACAATACCTATCATGATGAAGATAACCTAGTGGATGAGGTAACTATTTTTATTGAAAACATATAAAATTTGGAAAAAGAAAATGGTGGTGAAGTTTTGAAGTTTGAAAATCATGAAACAACTTTTGAGGCAATTAATTATGTTGATTTTCTTGGAGTTGAGGATTTTTTTTCAAATTCGCCTATGCAAATTATTATTTTTGGATTTGAGATGTGGGAAAGAAACTTAATTTTGGAGGAGAAGATGTTCAATATTATTTTATTTTCGACCGGATCAATATTAGTTTTTCCTTGATCATAGGGACAATACAACAAAAGAAAAGAAATATTGGTCTAATTGGACATCCAAAAGATCGAGGTAAGAAAATTTAAAATTCGAGGACAAATTCTCTACAACCCGATGAGAATGATGCAAACTCAAATTGGTATGGGGTATCTAGGTCTAAATTCTACGTTGATTACATTGAAGTACTACTTTAAGAAGATGAATCTGTACAAATAAGAAAGGAAAAGCTTAATATATTCCTTAGCCTAAGGGCAATATTAGTTATTTTCCATCAAATCATATATTTTTGCTCATTTTTGCCTTATTATTAAATATTTAGTTTCAAGTTTTGGAATTGATTCTGATTTCAATTTTGGCCAAATTTTTTTGTAGAATTCTTGTTTATTTATGTATTTATTTCTCATACAATAATTTAGATTTTTTCATTTTTAGAAAAATCATCATAATTTTAAATTTTGCAGCTATTTAAGTCCATCTTGTGGGCTTTATAAAATAATTTCAAATTTTATTATTAACTAATATTATTCAGAATTGTTTTCTCTGTATTTTAGAAAAATCTCTTAATCATCTGTTGGAACTAGCCATTAGAATTAATTTCTATTTTGTCTGGCATCAATATATCTAAGAATTTAAGGAGATTTTTTTAGATATATTATATATGTTATGAGCGCCTCGATCTATTTGTAAAATTTGCAGACTGATGATCTTTTTAATTTCCATTTTCTTTTATACGCCAACAGAAAATAAGCATCAAAGAGATGCTTCAAAGCATTTAGAAAAAGGTGGTTCGATGTAGGACTATGTAAAGGACTTCTCCTCCATCATTAATGGCTCGATCATTTGATTAATTGAATCCATTCTCTTTCAGCAAGATCGGCCTTATATCATCAACAGACTTTTTAAACCTAAAAATGGGGTCACATGATGCATATATAGATCATGATCATAATGATCCCCTACTTTGGTGATGTAGACATGACAATATCCCAAATTATGCAAAATTATTGCGAATTCCCATAAAACTTTCCACTTTTTGGCCTCAAGCCATTAACTGTACGTAGTACTGCAATTATATGCCATATATAAATAATTAATAAATATTTCGTTTGATTCTATCACATTGACTAGTTTTCTAATTATAACTTTCCGCCATGATCATCAATTGAAGCATTTGAATGAATCACTATTAATTCGACGACGACGTTTTTTGTGAATATAAAACGGGAGATCATAGCGGAAAGTACGTACGTTATTGCTAGGTTCTATATATGAGAGATAGAACCTGATCCAAGAACGTTTATGCATGCTTAATTCTATCATCATATAATGCACATTATAATTAACAAGAGTATTAAATTAGTAGAATGATCTAATAAACATGCATGCCTGATCATGTACTAATTTAAGGATACGGTAGATCCAATATTGAAAGAATATTTCACAATCATTAATCATTTTTATCATATATTATTGTACGTCAGGATATGCATATTATATATATATATATATATAAATTTATATATATCATGCAACGAACAGTTTTAATTTGCTCGATCCGCCGAATGCATCATCAGTACCCAAATCTAATGGAAATGCCTGCCTAGATCTAGATACACACACATATATATATATAGTACTGATCAACCAGAGAACTGAAACATATAGATTGTTAAATGTATTATATTAAGTTATCATCAACATGATTACATTACCAAGTGATCATATTGGCATACAAATATATATATATATATACATACATATACACAGAGTAGATCAGCTTAATTTGAATCATGCAGGCCACATGCATGAGGTTCCAGAAAAAGGTTTATGTGGCTAGCTAATTATAACCACTGAATTTCATAAGTTTTGGCGCTTTAGTTTTATATATTCTTTATCATGATGCCTTTAACTTTCACACATAAAGTAGTCTTTATGTCAGATTACCAATGATGATTGCCATGATGGTTGCCATCAATGCCATAATAAACAAAGGCAAGATTACGGGTTGAAGAAATCCTATTCTTTTCACTCATATTCTACCTTTGAGGAGTCAATATTTATAAGAAAAATTCTTGTTATTAGTCATTATTCATCATCACAGCTCATATTCTATTAAAAAAAAAACCCTACACTATATGAAAAAGTAAATAAAGAGTGTAAAAATGAATAGTAGCTATACGGCCTCTATTGTGTTTCATTCCAAAATATAACTATATATATTATGCTGATCATGATCATATAGCCATAATTCGCACGGAAGAAAGATTGTATTAAATATGGGTATTGCATATCGCATAAAGTTGGAGTAAACAAGTCCATCAGTTGAGCTGCCGCCTGCACTATTCCAAAAACCCATTGAAATTTATGTCTATACCCAATTAATTATAAACAAGCTAGGAATATAAAGGATCGGAACTAAAATCAGAACAGCTGGCTATGTTGAGAGTGGTAGTTAGCTAGGATGATCATCCGTGCAGCTCCTCGATCGATTAATCAGAAGAATAACTTGACTAAAGAAATCACCAAAGAGAGATCGAAATTAAAATGACTAGCTTGGCACCTTGGTTTGTCAAGAAGAGGTTTCTAATTCATGAGATCATGTTTGTCGTTTGTGAGATTAATTCCAGGGGTGTCTTTTAGGACTAGCTAGCACTACTAGCTCTAATTGGGTTTGCAGAAAGTCATGTTGAAACGCCCATGCTTCACTATTAATAAAGTTGCAATATTATTGCTTAAAAAGGAGGGAAAATTATGTGCCATATATATCCTCGTGCATGGTTTGCTATTTTTTGGGGCTCTAACTGTTAATTTTTTTGTTCCTTCTTTTAGATTATAAAATATATATATATATATATATATATATAAGAAATGATATTTGTAGTTGTTGAATGTATAAATATAGCGTAATTTAAAAAAAAAAAATTTAATAACGGATCTCACTTTTTTTCAAAATGATTGTACAACACTTGCACATTCTACAACTGTATATAGCTTTCCTCTATAATTTTTCAAAAAGGTAAAAACAAGTGTGTGGGACAAGAAGTTTATAACCAGCTTCAAACACGAGTGGCCTTCGCTCAATATGGTGCGTGGCAGCCGTTGCAGCTGAAGCAGATCCTCTACTGATCACCTGATCATCTTCACCATCCCCAAGGCCCCTTCGAAACCCCTTAGTTGGAGGGCCACCATCCAAACATGAGTTAAAAAAACTACCATCAAAAGACAGGTCTTAAATAATTGACAAAAGCCCCCAAGTCGACCTGAACTTCCACGAGTTCTTTCCAACACAAACTGATCAATCCAGCTTGCTTGATGGATGACACGATATTTCTTATCAGGACAGAAGACCACTTTTTGTTGTTATGAAATGCTTGATCTATAAGAATCTTACAAAATAAAATTTATATATTAATATAGTTTAATATAGTACATTAGATTAGAAATTTCTTTTTATTGTAAAAGATATTTGAGCATAACACTTACGGATTGGTTCAAGTAGTAAAAGTTTTAGTGTATGCTCACTCCAAGGCTGTCTAAGGCTCGAATCTCACTTGATGCAAATAATTAGCTTTGAGGACAGTATATATGACTGGAAGATTTTTCCATTGAATTATCTTGTCCATCCCTGAAATTAATTGAAATGTTTATTCATGAACAACCTGTGCCAATAAAAAAAATATAGCATATCAATTCACAAATTTTTTGTTGTAAGATAAAAATACCGCGTTGGGTTGAGCACCATCAAAATTCATAACCAATTAAAGCTTTGGTCTGGCTGCCGCAATGTTTTGGATACAAAATTACATTGGCCGAGTACTGCATTTTATATGTGTTTAGCCAAACGAGGCCAGGCCCAGCCAATTTCCTGACCTGGATGTGGCACGGCAAACAAACATGTGTAGGGCTCATGCTTTGGAATGGGCGGGTAACGAGGGCTTCACTTCAGCATAGAATTTGCAGAATTTCAATTTTGCCTGACCAAAAGATTGAAAACATGCCAAGCTTGATCCTCCAGATCGAGGACGTGTTTTGGCTCACCAATATAAATATATGTATAAATAAAACAAAAACAATCTATCGATTTGAATCACTTTATATAAGTTAGTCTTTAACTCAAACAAAAAAAAAAAAAAATCAATTAAGAGTAGAAATCTTCTCTAGCTGTCTAATATATACATGAGTGGTGAGTAATATCAGATACAATCATGGAGTGCGTAAGTATTGTACAATTCTTTTGAAAAAGAGTAAGGTCTATTATTAAAAAATAATTTTTTCATATGAATTTCATATTTATTTAATTTTTTTAAAGAGATTGTTATATGGCACTTACGCACTCTACGATTACAAATACAATTTCTGATTATGAAACGAAAAGTGTTGTTTGTGTAAGATTCTCAACAAATGTAAATCCGCATTCAATTAATATTATATCTATTTTTTCTTATATATATAATTAGACTATGTAATTCAGTGAAGCAAAAGATCTAAAATTGTTCAGTTTTGCTCTCAAACCCTTACAAGTCGAGATAGAAATTGAATTGCGAAAATCTATTATCCTTGCATATATTTATATGGTACTATCAACTTGATTCATAAGATTTCACAAAGAGACCAACAGCAAATGGATGACAACAAGACCTCCCACCAAAACCCCCACCCCCATCTGAAACGACATGTTTCTCATGCAACACTTCCTCCATCCAACATGTGTACTCCCCATCCTCCACGTGTCCACCCCACCCCTCTCGTTATAACCCACAGGCCACATGCAACCCCGCCTCCCTAAGCTTTCTAAGTATCTATATCCCCCAACCTCTCTCTCTCGAAGAAACCGAAGCAACTAGCAATATCGCACACCCATAAAACACAAAAATATACCGCCATGGCCGAGCAGTACCAACAACAACGCCCCACCGATATCGGCATGAAAGGCATGTTCTCTGAAAAGGTTCAGGGTCAGGGTCCCCCGACTTCGAAAGTTCTAGCAGTTGTCACTCTCCTACCCCTCGCCGGTTTCTTTCTCCTCCTTTCTGGTCTCACGCTCGTGGGAACGCTCATCGGGCTAGCTGTATCGTCCCCGCTGTTCGTCATTTGCAGCCCGGTTTTGTTCCCGGCGGCAGTAGTCATTGCCTTGGCAGTGACCGGGTTTTTGGCGTCGGGAGCTTTCGGTATCACCGGGCTCTCGTCGCTCTCGTGGATAGCCAACTATCTGCGTCGAGCAAGGGTGCCGGACCAGCTCGAACATGCAAAGCGGCGGGCCCAGGAGGCGGCTGGGCAGATGGGTCAGAAGGCTAGGGAGATGGGTCAGACTGTCACCGGAAAGGCCCAGGAAACAGCTGGAAAGGCTCAAGAGGCTGGGAGGGGTGAAGAAAAAAGAACATGAAAACGGTCGACGCCTTAGTGTTGTGAGCCTTGTGATCTAGCTAGTTTGGTCAATGTCTCCTTTTTTTACCTTAATTTGTATGTGTAAGCTAGGAAGAAGTCTCACTGGTAATGAGTTCTGGGTTTTCAAGTAAATATCAGTGCATGTAATAAAAAAGGGTTATTGCAGAAGAAAAAGCAAGCATGCATGCATATTTGGCAGTGTCTACACACTTCGTTTATAAACATCGATATCCGATGTTATGTTGGGATTTGTGAGTGAGTATATAATACGTAGTAGTGTATGATCTTTTCGAATAAAGTATCGTCATTCCTGATGTATGATCAATGATTTTTGGCGTCAAGTAGGTTTGCATTCAAGTGCCATCTTGCGAGAAAAATGATTCCTTTTAAGCACCTGAAGGGAATTTTTGCATCTGGGTGCATGGGGGCGCATCATGCATGTATTAATTAGCTAGGGTATGCAGGGATACAATGTTAATTGGGCAACCTAAGACGAAGACATTAATTTTCTTATTTTATCTTTTGGGGTCGATAGATTATGCTACTAATGATTTACAGAGGAATAGTACTGTTCTAGAGATTATAAAATTATTAGGCATTCTTGTGAGAATTAATCGCTATCTATGTGTGTATATATATATATATATACACGTACGTATGTATTTCACTCTATATGAGATTTGTTGTCTTTTTTTTTTAAATGATTCCTAATGGTTGGATTTTCCTTCCAAGAGGCAAGTAGACTACTCTAATTTGGTAATGGAAGAAAAAAAATTCAAGCAACACCCAGGAAAATATCACGAGGATATAAATGACAGTTTTGAAATCATTAAAAAAATCTGTGAGGGTTGAAGGAAACCCTCAATATTAAAGGTGAACGAGAAATGATTATACGTTCGAAATATAATAATGTTTCGTTCGAACGTTACTTAGACAATGTTATAATGTTACTTAAAATGTTACATTCGAATGGCCGTTCATGTATGTTTAAACATTAAGCCCACTTACGTGCGAATGTGTAAGTTATTCGTTCGAACGATTTAGTTTATGTTCGAACGATAGTCATTAACGATCGAATGTGAATTATTTTTAAAATAAAAATGAAATTTCAAATTAAAAAATATTAAGAATTGAAATACAAAAATACTAGATATATTAAATGATATTGTTCATTTCACAAGTATAAAAAAGAAATATATTAAAATATAAATACAAAATATGATAAAAGTGCAGCAAAGCTCAGAACGAATTGTTTACAAATTTATAAAATTTCTCAATCAATGTGTTGATCTTTTCGTTTACGATGTAACGCCCCAATGGAAGGCCCAAACCACATGACTTATACTCTAAAAAGACTAGTCAATGATACAATTAGAGCCCCATTAAAATTTTATAAAGAGTAAGAACTTTTCCTTCCAAAGCAATGTGGAATCTCATACACCACCTACCATTATTCTTATCATATGGGGTATCACAATCTCTCCCTCTTAAATTCCCGACGTCCTCGTCGGGCTCGTCCGTTGTAGGTAACACGGCTTAAGTCCCACATTTCTGGTTGGGATAACTCTGATACCATTTATAACGCCCAAATGGAAGGTCCAAACCACATGGCCTATACTCCAAAATAACTAGTCAATGATACAATTGAAGCCCCATTGGAACCTTATAAAGAGCAAGAACTTCTCATTCCCAAACAATGTGAGATTACATACACTACCTACCCTTATCTTTATCATAAGAGATATCACAGTCAACCCCTCTTAAATTCTCGACGTCCTCGTCAGGCTTGTCCGCTGTAGGTGGCATATCTTAAGTCCCACATTTCTGATTGGGATAGACTCTAATACCATTTGTAGCCCCAATGAAAGACTCAAACCATATGGCCTATACTCCAAAAGGACTAGTCAATTATATAATTGGAGCTCCATTGGAACCTTATAAAAAGCAAGAACTTCTCATTCCCAAGCATTGTGGAATCTCATATACCACCTACCTTTATCCTTATCATATGGGATATCACATAAGATATCTAAAAGATGGCCAACCTCAGTGACACTCTGTTATACTGACATGATTTGTCGGTCGATGTGAACATAATATATGAGACCATTGCATCAACCCAAGTAAGGCGCGTATTGAGCTAAGTAGGGTGTGCATCTCCTGCAGATGTACCCATCAGCTACTGACAAATACTCCCACTATGGGGAGCAACACCGGCCCCAGAATGGGTCGGACGAACAAGATCTGGTGTAAGCCCAGGCTCACACCTAGCACGCCCCCCTTCCTTGTCCAATGCTCGGACAATGTGAGGTCATGTCTAAAGGGTTCATCTACTCAGTCAACCACTCCTCTACTTGCGGTGACACTCTTCGGTTCAGTAATAACCAAGTAATGATCACTCCATATGGTAGGTTGTCAGTGGAGATGATGTTCTCCTCATAACGGATCCTCTCAAACATCCATAGTGGCAAGTCAATGGGCTCTCCATGTGCAACTCGTATGAGGAACTATGCGCGAGTTCGACTGAAAGTGGCCTTATATGCCACAGGATTCACATTTCTTACAATTGTGAGATGCAACATGCGAAAAAATGGCCACAACAATGTCTAGGATAACTTGTTCTTCTTATCAAACGATGTGTGGTATCTCCCAGTGAGGATGAAGAAATCCTCATCGCAGTCGCCATCCTGAGGTTGATTAGTCCTCTTGCCCTCTGACCGATCTACATCTTTGGCCATAGACTTGATTGGGCCAATAGATGATGTCGATGTGCTTACATCTGGTGCATCCTCAGCTTGAGCATCCACTGTAATCGATGCCTTATATATACAATGGACCCCAAGTAGCTCGGTGATGACACCTACCGAAACCTCGAATTGAATACCTTGTACAGTTACGGTGTGGGATGATGCATCCTGAGGCATGGATGACATCTCCATGTAAAACTCACGGACCATGGAAGGGTACATCCTCCCCTCAGTGAGCAAATGTTGGTCCAACCTCTGGAAATAAAGACAGACCTCAGACTCTTCTCCTCCCATGTCAACTCGTCGAACTCGTTGATACACTTCGCGTTCGGCCATAACAATTCTACAGTCTATCCAAGAAGTGTCTTGGGTTCTTTCCCTTCTCCGTTTCCTAGTTGTCAAAGATGAGCTATATTCTGCAAAAAGAAAAAACATAAGTATACATATATATAAAAGGAAACAAATTAAATCTGTCCTGAAATACGTAAAAGGATAACATTATGCAAACGTGTAGGTAATATCGTTCGAATGTTAAGAGTCAAAAGGCCCACGAAACGTTCCATTCAAACGTTTCATGCAAATACATTCGAGCATGCTAGTGCATTCGAACGTATTAACTTAACTTTTGAACTTATGCAGGTATAGGTTCGAACGTTAGGACTAAAACGTCCCATGAGACCTTACATTCGAACGTTTGATGTATACAGTTCAAACGTATACCTAAATGTTCAAACTATTGAAATGTTGCATTCGAATCTAGATTAACATACGTTCGAAGTACAGATGATAGTTCGAACGTTGCCAGTGGGACGTTTAAACCTAGAAATGGCTGAGTCGACTTAGCCTTTTCTAATTTCCTCAAACAGGACGTTAATCTTATAAAATTCATTGTAAAAATGAAGTATACACTAAGTATAGACTATCTAAGGTAGCCATTTGACCATTGGCCAACCATGGTGGCCGAAAAATCAAGATACAAATCTAGCCTCAAATAGGTTTCAGTTCATACCAAAACTTCCTAAAAACATTAAAAAAAACACAATAAAATAGAGAGAGAGGGACACTAACCTTTTATGTGACGGTTGGGGCGCCGACTGACAACGGGTTGTGACGAATTCGATGGATGAGTGCAATGATTAGAATTTTGGATGTGAGTGGAAATGTCGTTCAATGTTCAGACACACTACATATATACAAGTAACGTGCAAACGTTAAAACTGATACGTTCGAATGTTACGTTATTTCTCGTACCGTACTAACGTGTGTTGTAAACTTTTGAATATAAATGGAATGAATTTTTTATATATTACTATATATATAATATTACTATATTATAATATTTTTGCTTCAGCATTTACTACTCCATTTGGACATTATGAGTGGAATGTAATGCCTTTTAGACTAAAAAAATGCCCATATTGAATTTTAAAACATTATGAATGATATTTTTAATTCATTCACATATTTCACTATTTATTATATTAATAATCTCTTTATTTACTCAATGTCTTTTGATGAACACTGGAAACATTTGAATTCGTTTCTAGATATCATTAAACAAAATGATCTTGTTGTCTCTGCTAAGAAAATCAAATTATTCCGAGCCAAGACTAGATTCCTCGATCATGATATTTGAAAGTAAAATTTGACCTATTAGCTGTGCTATTGAATTTGCTGAGAAATTCCCTAATGTTATTCTTGATAAAACTCAGTTGCAAAAATTTCTTGGTTCTCTCAACTATGTTGCAGAATTTTACAAAATTATAAGGAAACAATGTCTCCACCTTTGACTGAAATTCATACTGCTATTGTTAAACAAATCAAAGCACATGTTAAAACTTTACATGCCTTGAAATTCCTACTTCTGGTTCCTTTAAAATTGTTGAAATAGATGCCTCTGACATTAGTTATGGTGACATTCTAAAACAAATTGTTTCACCAGACTCATCTGAACAAATGGTTCGCTTTCATTCTGGAGTCTGGAATACTGCACAACATAACTATAGTACTATTAAGAAAGAGATATTATCCATCGTACTATGTATTTCCAAGTTTCAAAGTGATTTGTTAAACCAAAATTTTTTTATTAAGCATTAATTGCAAAAGTATAAATATGTTTTAGAAAAAGATGTTAAAAACATTGCATCAAAGCATATTATTGATGCTATCTATTTTAAGTTATTTGATTTTAATATTGATTATATTAAAGGATCTGAAAACTACATTCCTAATTTTCTTACTTGTGAATTCCTGCAGAAAACATGAACAGAAAAAAAGACAAATAGAAGAAGATTTCTAATCCTCCCCCAATACCTAATACCATAATTGTTAAACATGAGCCTACTACCCCGGCCACCCCTTTGATATTGCTAACAGGTTTACTACTCTTGGTAGTAGTCCCGTTGTTAAACTTGTTTCCTTTTCAACAGCTCTTAGTACGCCATATGATTCTTATTCTAAACCTATAAATTCTACTAAGTATTACCCTACTGTCAGAACTGAGTACATTAAAAAAATATTTTCCCAGAGCATGTTTTATGTTGAACCAAATAGATCCATATATACAAACTCCTTCAAAACTTCTGCGAGTTATTTTTCCCAAGGTTTTCATTGGATTCCTGATAATCATGCGAAAAACTCCAATACTATTCTGCTATTCTAGTACAGTCTGATTCTCTTGTTATTAAACATATCTATGACAAAATCAATAAAACTAAATTGATCTATCATAGTGCTTATATATTAAATATTACCACAGACGAGAAATGGGAATCCCATCCTTATACAACAAAGAGGCTCCCACATCCTGACATTGTTTATTGTTACTATGATTATATTGATGCATGGTTTAAATTCATGATATTCCAGACTTCGAAGATGTCACATTCTTAGTTTCTGAATTTTGACAAAAAAATCAAACTGAATTTCCCCTCTGGTTTATACGATGGTGGCACCAATTTGGCACTATTCTCAAAGTCTTGCCACTGTTTTCAAACTGGATCAGCATAATAAAAAATTGTCCTACTTCCTCCATTTTTGCAAGAGATATAAAGTCCCTTAGATATTATAGTGAAGCTACGATCGGAATGGTGATTTGCTGGTCTGGAATTGGTTTGTCAAGTGGTGAGACACACAAAATGTTTTTGACAATGTTGCTCGAGACTAGGGGTAAAACAAAACAAATCGGTTCAGTCTGGTACCCGTTCCGTTTTTTTCAAAACCAATCGAAATCTGTCCAATTTTGATTTTTCTTTTTCCAACACCAGACCGGATCGACTCATATAAATATATATTTTTAATTTCTTATATTATAAAATAGTTTTATATGATTTTATATATTATATATAATTTTGATATGTAATATATAAAATTATATATAAAATAATCTTGTATTATATGCTAAATTACTAATTAAAGTAAATTTAAAATTTAAAGTCCTATATAAATAACTATATATTATCACTATAGTCTATAGTATTAGTAGTTATACTAATACAATATCACTGTATTATAATATATATAACATATTATATATACTATATATTAATATACCAGAAAAAGGGGACCGAAATTGATAAAACTGGAAGTATCAGTATAGGACTGTCATCGGTGAATACTGGTTCAGTTTTAAAATATGTCCAAAACTAGACCGAATAGGACCAATTACACCCCTACTTGAGACTTTTCTCAGACTGCTCAAGATCTGAAAAGTATTGAGGAATTTCTGCCTGTTAAACAGATCACTCTACCTAAATATTCAAACACTCAGGCCATTACTTCTGCTAAACTTGCTACTTCTGTTAAATCTGATAAATCCAATAAATCTTTCAAATCCAAGGAAAAGAAGAATTTGATCTAAGGATTAATAAAAAATAATTTGATTTATATACAAAAGAAGCAATTGCAGAACAATGATAAAACTGATACAAATAAATCTAATACTGAGTCAGAAGCATCCTTTGAAACTTCAGTTACTGATCCCTACAATAACATATTTGGACATGATTCAAAAGACACTCCAAGACTATCTAATAATTGATCTATCGGCACAAATCGACAAATACTTAGAAGCACCAAATGACTATCGTCTCTGAGGTCATAATTTTTTATGGTTGGTTGTTGGCGTCGGGTGTGTTTTGGTAGTTTTCCTTTGTCTTGTTTTCAGAATAAGATTTGTGCTAGAAGTTTGAGGTTTATGTATTTAGCAACACTTGGGTTCGGGTTGTCTATTGTTTATTTCTTTTCATTCAAGTGGTTATTATTCATCCGCCACAAATGAGGGTCTATTAATAAACTTGGGGTAGGGGTCAATGTGGCCCTGACTCTTCAAAAAACAAAAAAACTATCGTCTCTAAAAGACTGAGGTGTGTCTCCCCATAGAAAGCCCTATACGTCTTAGCAGAGATACATGAATAAGTGTGTGGGTATCACTCTGGAGGAAGAGCTTTGATGAGGAAAGTCGTGAGAGCGGATTACTATTGGCCCCATGCCCTTAGAGACGTAGAGGGGTTTGTCAAGAAGTGGGTGAAGTGCAAAATATTCGCCCCAGTATCACACAACCTGCCAAATGAGCTGACCTCTATAATTTCCTCATGGTCATTCGTGCAATGGGGGGTTGACCTAGTAGGGCCCCTCCCACCAGGGAAAGGAGTAAGGATCTTGGTCATCACTATAGACTACTTCACCAAATGGACAGAAGCAGAACCCCTAGTGACATTCATGTTGAAAAACATCACCAAGTTCCTATGGAAGACCAGTGTATGCAGGTTCAAAATCCCCCATAGCATCATCTCGGACAATGGACGGCAATTCGGCTCAGAACATTATCTGGAATGGTGTACAGAGCTAGGAATTTAGTTTAAGTACCTCCTTCCCAAGACAGCCTTAGGCCAACAGGCAAGTGACCAACAAATCCCTGCTCGGGATTCTAAAGAAAAAGCTTACGGACAAGAAGGGAAATTGGGCGAAAGAACTCCTAGGCTTCCTATGGGTGTACAAAACCATGATCAAAACTCTGACAGGGGAAACCTCGTTTGCCTTGACATTCAGAAGCTAGGTTGTAGCCCCTGTAGAGATTAGGTTACCAAGCTACCATGTCCAACATTTCGAACGAGGGCAGAATTATAGGGCTTTGGAAGATCACCTTAACCTATTAAAAGAACAACAAGACGAAGTTGAAGCTCAAGTGACCCTGAACAAGAAAAGCACGAGCGATACTTCAACCAAAGAGTCAAACACAGAACCTTCAAAATAGGTGACCTGGTCTTAAGGGAAACCAGAATAACCACGCAAGAAGAGGGAAAACTTCACCCTATTGGGAAGGACCATACGTCATGATCGCCAGTAAAGTCGTCCAGTTCGTACCACTTAAAAGACGACCAAGGAACGGAACTGCAACACCCATGGAATGCTGAGCATCTTAAAAAGTACTATCCTTGACTGTGAAGCAATGAAGAACAATGAACAAAGTTGATTGTTACCTTCTCATACATCTCCTCGCTCGAAGCACAATGCTCACCAATATCGATTCCTCAGACTCACAGTGAAGAATAAGGCACACAAGTCCTCAAACTGTGCGACCCTTGTCCACCAATGTCGAGTCCTTAGACTTCCAGTAAAAAATAGGGCGTACAAGTCCCCAGACTACGTAACCCTCGTCCACCAATGTCCGTAGTGAAGAATATGGCGCACCAGTCTCCAAATTGTGCAATCCTCGTCTATCAATGTTGAGCCCTTAGACTTGCGGTGAGGAATAGGGTGCGCAAGTCATCAAACTACACTACACTCACCTACCAATGTTGAGTCCTTAGACTTACAATGAGAAATAGAGCGCACAAGTCCTCACACTGAGCGACCCTCACCTACCAATATCGAGTCCTTAAACTCGTGGTGAGGAATGGGCACGCAAGTTGTCGGACTGCATGACCCTCGCCCATTAATGCCAAGTCCTTAGACTCGTCATGAGGAATAGGGTGTGCAAGTCATGAGATTGTGCAACCCTTGCCCACCAATGTCGAGTCCTTAGACTCATAGTGAGGAATAGGGCGCGCAAGTGTTCAGACTGCGCAACCCTCACCCACCAATGTCGTGTCCTTAGACTGATAGTGAGGAATAGGGCGTGCAAGTCTTTAGATTGTACGACCCTCACCCACCGATGTCAAGTCCTTAGACTCGCGGTGAGGAATAAGGCACTCAAGACCGTAGATTGCATGACACTCGCCTGTCGATGTCTAGTCCTTAGACTCGCGGTGAGAAATAGGGCGCGTAAGTCCTCAGTTTGCGCAACCCTCATCATAGTGACATTCAGAAACGTGTTAAGAATTTTGAACACTTGAAACGCATAACGTACAAAACAAAACACCTATAGGAAATTATTACAATCAATTAACATAAGGAGAAAATGTCCATTTACTCAAAACTAAAAAGATTATTAATACAACTAAAAGAGAAAGGCGCCTTGTTTAGCAGAGCTGGAGGAGCTATTGGGGTCGGGCTGGGAACACATCAAGCATCATGTCCCTCCCAAAGGAATCAACATATAGGTGAAATGCACGATCAGGTTTGAAAGACTCAAGGTTTAATGTCCTCAAGTTGGTCTTAGGGTTCGCCAGCAAGAAGGCCCTAACCTCTCCAAGTCGACGCCATAGCTATAGCCAAAGGCCTTGTTTTGAATAGGCTTGGCTGCTTGGAGTTGAGGGGAAAGGCGAACAACCTCCTCGCCAGAAGTGGCTAGCTTGGACTCCAACTCCTTGATACACTTATCACAAGTTTTAACCCTCTTGTCAAGTCAAAGCATGGAGTCTGTCAATTCACTCTGCGTTTTGTTCAACTGCTCCACATATTGCCCCTTTGCACGAGTGGAACCTGCAACGAGCCTATCCTTTCGGATAAGGAAGGACGATACCACTTCCTTGGTAACAGTAGGCGACGAAGATCCCTTATCCCCCCCCCCCCCAAAAAAAAAGACGCATTGAAGGGTGATGAGGGAATTGAAACCCTGCCCCTGCTCAACTCCAAGTCATGGGGGAGCATTGGGGTTTCATCACAATAAACAGTCAAGGGAAGGGAGCCCGGAGTAGGTTCCCCTTCCCTGCCACCCCTTGAGAGCCATATTGCTTAAGTATGAGGCTGGGTTTCTTGCAATGTGGGACATAACCTAGGAGTAAACTCTCTTAACATGGGCTTGTTCTCGTTGAGAGAGAATAATAGTTATGGCTTTGTTGTCAAGGACCTTTCCCCAAATGGCGCAAACTGGGAACTCAGCCTTATTGGCTTCCCCACCAAGGAACTCCCATCCCTGGCCAGAAACAAGGAAGAATTTTTTTTTTTTTTTTTGCTATTGTTTGGCATTAGAGTGGCAACCCTCGAATCGAGCGAGGCAATATCAAGGGCAGGAGCGAAAGCTGTAAATGTTTCCTTCCAATGCCCTGACTGCATAGGTAGCGAGGAACTCGCAGGCGGTCAAGTTGGGATATCCCTATTCGACAGGTTCCAAAACCATTCTCCACACAACACAACAACACATGAGGATTCTCCAGTCGTTATAGTGAAGTTGAGCTAGCGCCAACTTCAAGTAGTCAAGAACGTCGCGCATCGGTCAACAAAAAGGAAGCCGTAACCCATGAGAAAGGGAATAGGTAGTGAGGGACACCTTTTCAACAAAGCCCTCGGCGTCAACGGCCCCTTGGGGGAACCTCAAGAATCACCAAATCTGGGATTCCATACAAATCCCTCAACTTTCTAAGGTCAGCCTTGGTAATAATCAACAACCAGTCATAGCCCTCATAATAGGGTACATAAAGGGCAGAGAAGGACTCTGGTGACGACGAAGACCCCATCGAATGGTGGGGGGGAGATCCATGAGAAGAAAGCCGAGAAACATTTTGACGAGCCATAGAGATAAATGGGGGATTCTATAGAATAGAAGTTGGTTTTCGACAAAGATCACAGACAGTGAAGAAGAGGAATAAATAGGAGTGAAAAAGGCAACAGGAAGGAGGAGAGGGCTACTTATAACGCGATGGTTGAAATGCCCCAGGGAGAATGCAAATGGTCTGACAGCATAATCGTTGTGTACATATCCCATGATCTGGTGACATGACTAGGTGCAGCCGCAGAGTTGTTGTAACTCCCTTGGCATGAAAACACGAACAACCAATCAAAATTAATGACGCGATAGGCCAGAACCGTTCATAATCTTTAAATTCACGTTATGCCAACGTGACAGGAATTTGCGCGGTAATTGAAGAGACCCTCTTACCTCCACTAGATTGGCCCAACAACACCAAGTAAAAGGCCCATATAATGGGCCCAACAAGTTAGAAAGTTGTAAGTGCACCATACACTTGCTACCATGAGATCACACCAACCCAACCGGATTAATATGGTAATTATCACCGATCACAGATATTTTCTCCTAAGGAAAAAGCAAGATACTCTAGATATTTATTCTCAATATGTTAATCATTTCCTTCTCCAATCATATCTTGAGATTTTGGCTATCAAGATTTTGAAATTTGGGGAAGGGTTAAACTATGCTTTAGCATTGGTAATGGTTTATGAATCTTCATATGCAAAATCAAATCTTTTGAAGATTGATTTTGCATATGAAGAAAAACTCTCACATTGGATTATGCATTTTTGAACCAAATAATAATAAAATATTCATTATTTATAAAAGAATGGTCCTATAAATTTGGATATGGTCTAGTTTATGCATCTAGATGGTATATTGTTAATCTGGATGGTCCAATAAATTAAAAATAATGTTGGGGACCAAACAGAGAGACCAAATAATGTTGCGGACCAAATAATGAATATTTTATTCTCGATGGTATATTGGCGTTCGGATAGAGAGAGAAAAAGCATTAAAAATAATATTTGGATTGTTTATAGCTATGTAAAAATTTAGAGATGCATAAGCCAATGCAGATGAATTTAAAGACATGTTATTCAAATTTGAAGATGAAGATAAAGATGAATAAGCCATTGCCAGTGCTCTGCAACGATCCACCCATATATAAAGGACCAATACTAGCAGCCCAAGGTAACAGATTCAAACCCTTCACTGAAAGGCAATACATGCATATTGCTAACTTAAGCATCGGAAGTGCATCAGGCACACCAGGCTACCCTCTTTCTTTGTTGTAGGTTAGCAATCGAGGTCAGTTGATGGTGAAACACGTCTAAAACAAAGTGGTTTCTTACTTTAGTGTTTTCTAGGGTTTTCCTACTATTGTTGCTAATTTCAAAATCAATTGCATATAGTTTTAGAATTAATTGGTATTTAGTTTTCCATTTTGATTTATTTTTTTTGTTTTCAACATTTTTTTTTCTTTTACTTTTTTTAATAAAATATAGGCTTTTTAAAAAAATTAAAAGAAAAAGTTTACAAAATCCGGGTACAACCCGTACTTGGATTTCCAGATGTCAAAGTTCCGGATTCACCATGGTACCGGCCCGTGTCAACCCAGGTTAACCCAAATTCGCACCTGGGTGACCAGCCTTACCTTTCAGATCTTATACAAGTTTCAAACACAGAGCATTTGAAGCATCAATACCAACTTTTGCAATCATAGGTAATTTGGAAGCCACACAAACAATTTTAATTCAACCCATCCAGTAGGCCAACAGTGAGATAGTTGACCTCTGTATTACTCAGATATATGCCATACCAGGACCAACAATCATATGTATGCCATCAACTTTACAAGCAAGGGAGTATCATATACCATTTGGGGTTTGTTAAATATAAGTTCAAGGTACATAAAACTCGGGCAATTTCCCAAATAGGATTCCACCCAAGTTGATACGAGGAAGCTTAACCAAAAACTCTTAAGGCTTGGTTTGGTTAGTGAAAGTGTTTGAGAATATTTGTGAATAGTAGTGAAAAAGTAATAATAGAATATTAAATAGTAGTAAAAAGTAGGTAAAAAATAATAAATAGTAAAAAAAATAGATGAAAAGTAATAATAAAGTAAAGAATAGTAGTGAGAGTGTTTGAGAGTACCTGAGGTACTCTCGATACCCAAACAAGACCTTAAAGCTGAGAAATCCCACCTAATCAAACCAACTCTTAAAGAAGCCAAATCCATCAAATGACAGAACTCTTCATGAAGGTAGTTTCCTTGAGGGCTGAGGCTTTTGTTCATTCTTGCTAATAGTTTAGTGGTAAATCACTGTCAAGAAAGGAAAAAAGAGGTTAATAAAAGACAACAGTGGGTATCTAATAAGACTAAACTACAGAAAATGAACCAAATTTGACCAATTAGACTCATTTTCTATTAGCTTCTTCTAAGTTGTAACTCAAGCTAGTTACTCGATCTGAAATAGTTAGCCGTCTCACAAAATCGTTCACTATCAAATACTCTGAATGTTTCCCTAGCATTCCCATATCCAACCCCATTTGTCAATCCCACCAAAGACTTGAAAATTGTCATATTCTGCTTCCAGAACATGAAGAAGACCAAATCATCAATAATCAAGGATTCAAGAGTACAAATCAAGAGACAACATATGTATATATATGATGGCAGTTGGTGCTAGTTGGGTGATTTGATTGGTCTAGACTACTTACTCAGTATCTGAAATTATGATGGCAAAGCTTGAAGAATACCTCTTATGTTGTGGGTACCAATTGCAATCCATGTTGCCATCAACTTTAAAAATCTACTGTTCATGACTTCTCAATCTTCATTGGGTATAATATCCAAGTGGACACAAACAAACATCCTCATGGAACAAATCTAGATGCATGTTGACGATGCCGTATCTGATCTCGTGCATACCATGTAACGCCCCGGTCCTGGATGGGTCGGAGAGTTACCTCTTAGTACATAAAATTATATCTCGTTGTTCAAATATAAACTTCAATTCCTCAATCACTCATAGACCTCATTGTTTTAAACCATCTACTCCAAAATAATTAACTAAAAATACGACAAAGTCTCAAAATAAAAGCTAACTTTCCAAAGTGCTAAGTCAACAGAGCAAAACGAAATTATTCCCCAACAACAAGTATCCTCTTTGTATTTAATACACTATGCTCATATAGTTTACCCATGCTTCCTATTCTTGAACTTTCGCTGAAGTATCCAAAGTATCTGAAAAATGTTGTGCAAATAAAGGGTGAGTTATCAACAACTCAGTAAGCAGAGGACATATACTAGCATGCAAACATGAGCATTTACAAAGTACAGTATGCAGAACAAAACCTTTTCCAGAGTTATCATGCAGAATAAAACATGTTTTCAAACGTAACAAAGCGATAGTTTTAAGTCATGTAAAACCTAAAGTACTTTGGCATAACATAACCTAAGCATCATCATCACATCAAAACAGAGCATTTTACATAGCAGAGACTATGTTCACCCCCGTGGTAGGGTTGTGCTAACCCTGGTGGCTAAACCAGACAGAGACAGAGGTGAAATCATTCCCTTATTACTCTCGGAGTCCCGAGTGTGCACACAGGAAAGATTACAATAAAACTACTTTGTTTTCAAAGTGGGTGCACTCAGAGACATAGAAGTTGGTAGCAACCCAAACAGAGCACAGCAGAGCATAACAGAGCAGAGCAGAGACGGAGTCAGATACAAAATAGTACACCATGCCAAAGGTTTTCAGATGCCATATCAAAACAAAACAAAGTACCAAAATATATTCAGATCATTCTCACAAACTAAAAACAAAAGTCGGAGCATCTTTCAAAATCAATGCACGATCTTTCAGATTTTCAATATCGCTCTTTTTCAGATTTCGGAAACAGCATGACAAAATATAGCTCATGTCTACACAATGCATATCAGAAAAATTCTCTTTTTCATTCAGATTTCATGAGTAATGCAAATAAGCAACCGAGGTTGGTTTTTTCCAAGTTCTCATTTCATCACAAAATATGCAAAGTTTTCAGAAAGTCAACCTCAGTCTCAATAATTCGTGTAAAGCCTAACATAGGAACCCCGCTTACCTGAACTTTTTAGCGTTTCAAAATTTCGTCACCTATAGAAAATAATCACGTAATTTCCATAAATATCTTAAATTAACACAATTTCTCAATACTTACAACTGAAACGCTAAGTAACCTATTTTT
>QEOT01001583.1:36729-63703 GCA_003123785.1 Pterocarya stenoptera
AACTGTGCAAAAAAAACAAATATGAAATCTAAAAATTTGTACATGTTACATGAAAATGTTCTAAATCTGTTTTGAATATGTGAAAATGATTTGAATCTATTCAGTACTCTGTTATGATATGATTAGGCATCTGAAAACCTTTGGCATAACAACTTGATTCTGTTTTTGGTTCTGAACCAATGATTCCGATTCTATTATGGTGTGGTACAGTGGTACCAACATTTATGTTCTATTCTGATTATGACCTTGTCAAGGGACATAATAGTGACCTCCGGCCCTGTCACAGGACATAATAGTGACCAACAGCCTTACCACGGGATACAATAGTGGCCTCTATTCTGAGTGCATCACTTTGGGTGACAAATAATGATAAGTTCTGCTTGGTTAACCGCATACATACATAACCCTACCACGGGGTTAAACATGACCTCTGATATGATACGATGATGATACTCAATTATGCCATGCCAAAGAGCTTTTAAATAAGAATATTTCTGAACTTTCGATATGATATTTTTGATAACATGTTATGATTCTGCATTCTGAAACTAATATTCTGTTCTACATTCTGAAACTGTGTTATGGGAGATGATTTTAGGTAACATGAGCTAACTCCCTAGACTTCTGGGAACATGGCGTTACAGGTAATATGGAAGTGAGGTTGAGGTAATATGGAAAGTGTTTCGATCAACATCGGTTGACTGTTGGCGTGTTTGGTTGCTGAAGAACTGTGTAAAACGTAACAACACCCAAAAGACAAAACAAAGACTTTCTCTCCACTCCCCTGGTTTTCTCGGCAACCAAACAACACAAAGAAGAACCTAAAAGGAAAAAGGCTTCCGGGGATTCACCAGTACAAACAGTGCTCTAACATACGGACTCTTCATCCAATGGGCATTTGTGAGTTATTTCTTTTATATGTATCATAAATTCATTCTAAACATGATCCATGAGGCCCGTACACAATAAACTAAAGCAATCAAATTGATTTGCTAGTGAATGCCATTACCCTAGGCACTTACAGATATTGAATGACGCCCATTATTTTAAAAGTAAACATATCCAGAAAAAGTATGATAACACGCCACACCTTCTCCCCCATTCAGAAACACCACCCACCGTTCACGGACCCAACCCAGCCTATCCTATATTATCCGACGCCTAAAGCTAAGGTATTACCAACAACAGCAAATCAAACGGCGAAAGGAATAAAACAATAAAACAGAGGAACATACCACAAGAAGCACACAAAGGAGGAGAGAACTCGCAGCAAACGCCCAAAACGGCACTAAGACATAAAGTGGGAACATATAAAGCGAAGGAGACGACCTACCCAAGGGAAAACTCGGCCGTATATCGCGTGATCCCATCCAATAACAGAACGCCGTACCACGAACAGTGCACGCTGGGATGGGGATTTGAAGGGGCAGATATGGCAGACCTGGAAGCCGCGCGCACGCAGTCTAGATTGAGCGGGTTGCTGCCTTGCTGGGCTTGAGAAGAAGATAACACGGGACTGACAAAAATGTTGACAGGAAAGAAAGAAGAAGAAAGTTCAAACCTGATACCCCACACGCTAATCACAAATGAATCTTTTGCTTTTGTACGGTACTGTTTTACAAATGTAAATATACCAGTGCTTAATTAAAATTACATTGTACAGTCGTTTGCTTACTGGGACTTTCCCCTAATCCCAGTGTTTAATGGTGGAAATAGAAATTAAATGAATCTTTTACTCTACTATTACGCCTACTTTTAATGATCCTTTCCATTAAAAAGTTCATATTTTTCAACTCAAATTGTGAAGTTTCTACTGAGGAGGATGAGGCACACCTGACATAGTTCCATCCACAATCCCTGCGCTCTCCTAATTTGCTCCCAAACACCTTGTTGAAAACCTGCCCCTGCAATGAATCCATTAAAGATGATGATGATGATAATATTATCATACCAAATGAGGATGCAAAACTCTTGAATCGGATGGAGATCCATGCTATAGAATTAATCTAGCTTGATCGCTTAAAGTCCGATTGCTAAAATTACAAGTATTTTCTCAACGAGGCACTTAATCGACCAAGTGCCTCGTTGAGAAGACACTCATAACTTCAGCCATGCATATTATTACGAGAATTGACAGAGCATAGAGGAAGCAGAGAGTACTATTGAAAGAAAGAAAGCAAGATGAATATATGTGTTTGCAAGGAAGGCAGGTACTTATATAAAGCCGTACTGACCTGGAGATTTATAGCAAAACCAGAAGATGGTAACAAAAAAAAAAAAATGACAAATGGATGGCATGCACAAGTTAATGCACGCAATCGCATGCACGGAGCAGAATGGTATAGGTTGGCTTACTGGCATAGAGCATACGTTATAGATTCTCTCTCTTGAGACAAATTTATGGTGCAAATTCAGTACTTGCAAACATTGGTACGTACTGATCTACAAACATTGCCAATCTTAAGTGCGTGAAATTTTGATCTGATCTACAACTTCCAAAACAATTTGAAAATGTACTTAATTTGTAGTACAAATTAAAACACATTCCCAAGATCAGAGTGCTAAAAGATCAAAACTAACAACAACGTACGTCGTTCGTATGCTAGCTAGCTAATCATGCAATCAATCTCCATCCCAATTAGTCAAAGAAACCCTAGGCTTCATTTGCATCCAGATGCCAATTACTAGCAAAGTCCATCAGTTCATGCAGCTTCCAAAATCAGAAAAGGCATACCATGATCATGCATTAGTTAAAACCCAGATCAGAACAGTTTAGGGTGAGAAAATATCCTCGGATTAGCATTGGTAGCCAGGGGGTCTCTTTAAAACCTAGCCAGGAGTATAAGATCAACATTTATCAATTTTGATCTCTGTTTTTTTTTTTTTTTTTTATGGGTTTGAGTCATTCAAAAGTTTCACACTTCTTATCGATCGTGAATAATAATAATAAAAAAAAAAAAAAGTATAACAATATTCATATATATTAAGAAAAAAAAGGCATATAATCCGAGACAAAAGCTAGCAATGCTAATCTGCATGGGAATGCACTAGCTATATATATATATATGTATGTATATAGGCCCAAATTGTTCTTTATATTTCGGGGATAGTGATATCATGCATATATATTTATTTAGAGATTTTAAGAATTGATTATTTTCTTTCATGAAAAGTGAAGATCATCAGTACTCATCCACTAGTGGATGGCTCAAATAATTAATACTGTTGTTTTCTTTGGGTTTGTCATTAGTTAATTTTTTGTTCCTGATGAACTTTGTTTGTGATCTTCCTACAATCTTCCACTATTATAAGAATATTATACTAACTATATAAATATATATATATGTGGAAGTGAAATTTAATTTTTTGTTTTAAATTTTTTTATGAGAAATGTTAGGTACGAGACTCAAATAAATAGACTCCGTGCACGTCCTCTATAAAAAGTAGATTCTACTAATAAAACTTTTTTTTTTTTTTTTTTACTTTTTTACAAAAATTTGTGTAAAATTTATCTATTTAAAGTTTGTATAATTCATTTTCCTTCTTAATTTATATATATATATACCTAATTAAAATATCAGAATAATTAGTAAAGGAGCTGGCTAGCTAGGTTGGATGAATTTATAGTACTGTCTAATTGATTCGATGATCTTTTTGGAAGTTGGGTACGTAATTTCCAATCTTATTTTTAAGTAATATATAGTACTGATGTTTGGAAGGAAAGCAGCCAATAGTGAATCGAAATCATGAACCCTGACCAAGCACACTATATAAAACTCAAATAATAATTCCCACCACCTGCTTCCACGTTCCCCCCATCCTCATGATCTCTCTTGTTTTTGTTTTTATTTTTATTTTTATTTTTCTCCTCTTTTATTTGTCTGATTGCATATCATACGCACTAGATCAGAGAATGATAAGTTATAACTCAATTACCAATTAATGGCATAAATGATTTGCAGCTCCAATAAAATAATCCCTCTTCAAAGTTTTTCTTTCCTTACCATTCATTCATTGATTTCACCGTAGATAGATAGCTAGCTTCGGATACTTAGAATATTTTAGTATATCTGTGATTAGTAGTAAAATGATTAGAGTTAAAATATTTTATTAGATTTTAAAAATAAGAGAGAAAAAATTGAATAAAATATTATAAAATTAAAATATTATTTGAATATAATTTGTTAATGTTATTTTTATTTTAAAATTTAAAAAATTAATATTGTTTGGAAATTTGAAAAAGTTATAATGATTTGGTAATGATTAAATAAAAAAGTTTGGAGATTTTAAATTGAAAAACATTGTATTTAAGTGATGTTTTAGAAGAAAAATCTGAGAATATTTGACAATAATTGTATTGACAAACAGACTCTAAAAATGTACATACGTGAATGGCGTAATTCCAAATTCACAATTTGGTGGCAATTTTATTTTATTTTTTGCTAAGAAGATGCATGCTGCATGATTCGTATTTTTCTGAAAATGACAATAGGTACCATGTCTTTAATTTTCCTTCGAGTACTACTTGTAAATGAGGGCAGAAGTATTAAGGTTGTCTCAAAAGAAAAACTCCTAGCTAGCTAGTGGAATCATTTGTTACGTACCCTCACTTTCTCTCACAAATGTACATGCGGAGCCATAGATTAATTGATCGATCGATATTTCTTCATTTCGTTGTGATCATAATGATGTATCAACCTGTCGGGGAGCCCTTGGATGAGAAACAAGTCTTGATTAGCATCCGTCACTGTAGCGGTGTGTAATTTTGCACACCCTACGTGGAAGTTTTTTTTTTTTTCCTTCTTCTGCTTTAAAACCCGTCCCTCCCCTCTCATTCCCGTTTCTCTCTTCTCACCCGTCGCAGTCCAATCCGCCGCAGCCGCCGTCCATTGGGCCTCGTACCGCAATCACCGACCACCACCACCGAGCTGTTCCTCCTCCCCCAGCCCTAGGCCTATAGCTCCTCCGCACGCACACCCTCCTCCCCCAACCCGAGGCTCGTAGTTTCCCCATGTCACGGCTCACATTCCGCCACCTATAGCCGCGCGTCATCGCCGCTCACGAGCAAGTCGGACCTCCACCCCTCGGCCATGCCCTCCTTCCCCAGCCCACACCGACCTTCCTCTCTCCCTCACATTCCCTCTCCCTCACGGGTTCTCTCTCCCTCATGGCCAAATCTGCACCACCGGGGGTGGGTTGGGGCGACGTGGATGGGCATCGAGCTGGAAGCCTTGGGCGACACCAGTGGTGGGGGTGGGGGGAGACGATGGGCAGGGGAGGGAAGGATGGGCGACGGGCGACGCGAGAGGAGAAATGTAGTAAAAATAATTTGAAATAGGTGAAATGAGAGGGAACGTGCGGAATGTGGGGTTTTGTTGTAGGGAGTTTTTAGTCATTTAATTATAGTGTGTTTTGGCTGATGCCAAACAGCGGCGGATGCGAATACATTTTTCGCAAACAAATGTTTTTGGACAGACATCGTTGTGGGATGAATGCTGCTGTGGGCACGGACACTCACATACCGAAAAAGTTTGGGGAGTAGCCACTATTTGCATCAGCTGGATCACACACAAGACGTTGCCTAAAAAAATTTACCAATTTCTACCTAAGCCCCCCTCACCCCGAAGCCCCATCCTAGTCCCCCTTCATCTAACCAAGCACCCATTCCCCTACATCTCAGTCCCCCTCCATCTCTGCCCTAACCCCTCCCCCTCCATCTCAATCCCCCTTTGTCTCAGTCCCGCACCCTTCCCCCTCCATCTCAGTCCTAGCTTCCCAAATCTCAGTGCAAAGTGCAAACCCAAAAAGTATATAAATACCACAGCGTATTCCAATCAACGTTAGCAAAATATTTTTCTCTAAAACTCGAAGTGAAAAAAAGAGAATTTGAAACCCAAGATTCTTTATTTTTATTTTTCTATTTATTTTTTGGTCTCCCTCTGTCTGTTCCTCATGGTTGAAGCGAGGAATCCAGTGTCACATTGAATCTGTGAAATGTGCGTTTGGCGAAGTAGACTGGGAGACAATTTCGTCGTCTGCTTGTCTCATTGATGAAGCTGATTCGTCGATGGTAGAGGATTCCCATCCTCTCTCTACTCTATGTCGCTGTTTTCACTCCCATTGTTTTCTTCTCCCGAAAGCTTAAAAATCTTTCTCATATAGGTATTCTATGTTTTTATCTACAATGCATTGAGTATTTGTTTCAGTAAAACGAGCGTTTAGAAAAAAAAAATGACAACTAAGGTGTGCTACGGATCAATAGTGAACAGTGGATGATCTGTAGAAGAACTCTACAATTACAAATGCAACCACCAAAGTAAAAGGTCGAACTCCAAAGTATATAAAAAAAATTACAAAAGAACTGCTTACCAACTTATACTTGGCTTAAAAAATGTACCTATCAAAAAATATATATATACATATTATACTTATACCATATTATATATATATGAGTATGTAACTTAATATGTAAGGATAAATAGAAACATATTAATAACTTAATATTAACATTCATGTTTAAGAGCAAGTATATATTGTGGAATTTAGACCCATCAGTTTGTGTTCCGTGATCTATAAGGTCTTTTACAAAATTTTGGTTCGTAGATTGTTGCCTATTTTAAATAAGATTATTTCTCCGGAGTAGGGAGTTTTCTTACCTAGAAGAAGTATATTTGAGAATATTACTCTGGCTCAAGAGATGATTCAGTTGTTGAATAAGCGGGTTCGTGGTGGCAATATCCTAGTTAAAGTGGATATGGTTAAGGCGTATGACAGTGTTGACTGGGATTTCTTATTACAGGTCATGTCTTCATTTGGTTTTGGCCCTAGGGTTTGTGAGTTGATCAGGCAATGAATCTCCAGTCCATGGTTCTCTGTGGTTATAAATGGCACAATGAAAGGCTTCTTCCCCAGTGGGTGTGGTTTGAGGCAGGGGAATCCTTTATCTCCCTATTTATTTATTCTTGTGGAAGAAATGTTATCTAGATTATTAAAGCATAAGTTTGGAAATGGGATGATTGTTCCATTTTCCCATCGTCGGGGTGCTCCTCTTATATCTCATTTATTGTATGTTGATGACATTGTTGTGTTTGCTAATAGTGGAAAGTCCTCGCTTCATGTTATCAGGGATGTTTTTGCTCAGTATGAAGGTTGGTCTGGTCAGGTTGTGAGTAAAAAGAAGTCTTCTATTTTTTTCCCTAAGTATTTTACGGGTGCTCAAAAAAGGAGTGCTTTGAGAATTACTTCATTCTCCAATGGCTCCTTTCCGGTTAAGTACTTAGGCGCACCTTTGGTTTCAGGGAGGCTGAAAGTGACTCATTTTGATGAGTTAATGCACCGGATTCGTGGCCAACTTGAAGGATGGCAAAAGAAGTTTCTATCGTCTGGTGCTCACATTTTGTTGTTAAGGCATATTGTGGCAAGTATCCCGATTCATTTATTTTCTGTTTTCTATGCTCCTAAGGCTGTGGTGGCTAGCATTAAACGGCTCATGAGTAATTTTTTCTAGGGCTCCTTTAATGGTAAGCCAAAAAGGAAGTGGGTTTCTTGGGATAGAGTGTGCAACCCGATTCTTGAAGGGGCGTGGGACTAAGGAAATTTGAAGATGTGCAGATGTCGCTCTTTATGAAGTTTGCATAGAATTTATTAACTCAAAATTCAGTTTGGGTCAATTTTTTAAAGGCAAAATTTGTTAACGATAGACATGTCTCTTTGATTGATGCTAGTAAGGGCTCTTTATTCTGGAAAAGAATAGTAGCAGTGTTACCTAAGCTGTTGAGTAATTCCTTGTGGAAGTTAAGGGATGGTCGAGTTTCTTTCTAGAGGGATACTGGTTGAAATCTGGTGCTATTATTGACTCCTGTGAGATCTCGGAGCTTCCTTTTCTCACAATAAGGGAGTGTCGAATTCAAAAAGGGTGGGATTTAGAGCTTCTACGAAGATTGGTGGGGGATTCTAAGCTTGAGGAAATTTTGGCAGGTTTAGGTGAGTATAAGGTCGGGGCAGATATCCTGATTTGGAAGCCAAATGTGAATGGTAATTTCTCTTGTATTCGTGTTAGGGCCCCAAAATCTGAATGAGCTCTTTGGATTTGGCACTCAGTGCTTCCAAATAAATATTCGATTACATTGTGGAAGGCCTTAAATTTTTGCCTAAGTGTGGATGCGTGTATTAAAGATTTGGGCATTCCCGTGGTTTCTAAATGTGAATGTTGTGCAAAGGGCTATATGGAAGATCAAGATCATGTCCTAGCCACAGGTTTGCTTGCAGCGGAAGTTTGGCGCAAGGCTTCTCTGAGTTTGGGGATGCCTCATGACTCATCCCGGCCTTGGAAGGTTATTATGGAGCTTTGGTTTAGACGAACCTCACACTCTTCTCAAAAAGGTACGTTGCTTGGTTTGGTTCCAATTATTTTAACCTGGTCCCTTTGGGTGTGGCGGTGCAAGGCTCGTATGGAAGGGAAAAAAGTTTATGTGCTGTAGTTGTGGGGTGCAATTAAGGCAGCAATTGCATGGGTGGGATTACGCTTGAGGACGAGTAAAAAATTAAAAGATGGTGATGATCAAATATTGGCTGCCTTTTCTATTCCGATTAAAGCTCCTTTACGTAAGCATGGTTGTTTGGTAAAGTGGAATAGACCGAATAGGGGATGGTTTAAATTGAATGTTCATGGGAGTTCATTGGGAAATCCGGGTTGCATGGGGGTGGGTGGCCTTATTCGGGATGATCAGGGTTGTTTGAGGTTGGCTTTTGCTAAAGAGTTGACTCATGGCTCTAATAATGAAGTAGAATTATTAGCTCTTTATTATGGGCTGCAGCATTGTAAGGAGTTGGATTTGCATAGAATTGAGACTGAGCTTGATTCTTTACTTGTAGTTAATTGGTTGGAAAAAAGGTAGATGTGGCATTTGGTATCTTGAAGACTATTGGGATAAAATCCAAAAGATCTTGTCCAGTTTACAAGTCAAGATAAGTCATGTTTATAGAGAACGAAATTTAGGTGTTGATTTTCTTCTTCGTCTGGCCTCGAATCATCAATCCGGTATGTGGATTAATCTTAATGATACTCCGTGGAAGATCAAAGGTAGTTTAAAGGTGGATAAATTAGGTCTCCTCTCTTTGAGATCATAATTTGGAAGGTTGTTTGTTGGCTTCAGGTGTTATTGGTTGTACTTTTAGCTTGTTTCAGAATAAGGTTTGTGCTAGGAGTATAAGCATAATGTATTTAGTAACACTTGGGTTCGGCTTGTTTTTTCCATTCAAGTGTATTTTTTGTCCATGATATTCCTCAATCAGAAGTGAGAGTTGATTAATAAAATTGAGATAGGGACCACTATTGGACATGTGACCCTGACTCTTCATATAAAAAAAAAGAAGGTTTATACTAAGGAATTATAAATAATAAGAATAAAATTTTATATTATATTAATTTTATAATATGTATAATTTATATAGCATATAATATATATAATTTAAAAATTTTTTAAATATATATTTCGGCTAAGTCTGGGAAACCGTAAGATAAATCATCAGCTATTCACCAATAGGACTTGGCCACTAAAAATTATTTGCACCCAGGAGTTTTGAACCTTAGACCATACCAACCATACCACCAAGACCAAAACCCTTATCACTTGAGCAATCCGTACTAATTTGAGAATTAGCAATCATGGAATTAACATCTATAGCCCCAAATTTGCTTAAATGCCTTTGAGATACCTTGCCAAAGCCAGTCATGGAATTAAACAAGGGCAATGAGTGCTCTCTTAGCATCATCCAATTTTCTTGTCTCACATTTGAATTTCTTTTGGTTTCAAACAAAATCTTGGTTTCTCTAATTTCTCTATCTGAGGGCCATGGGAAGCGTATTTTCTAAAGTTTTGGCACATGGGTGTTTTTTTTCTTTTTCTTTTTTTTAATTTTAGACAGTAGTTTGGGAGATAATGAAACACCCCAAGCCTAGGGCCCAAGCCCAAGTGCCAAACCTCAATCATTTTTTACAAAAGGGTTATGAAAAATATACATGTTTTGTTATGAAAAGAAACTTAAAAACAACCTCGGTCATTTATCTACAATACTCATGAAATATGAATAAAAGAGAAAATTATTTTTGTTATGACTGGTGTAGACATGAGTAAATTTTTCACATTCTATTTTTGAACTGTGCAAAAAGAGCGAATATGAAATGTAAGAATTTGTACATGTTATGCGAAAATGTTCTAAATCTGTTTTGAATATGTGAAAATGATTTGAATCTATTTAGTACTCTGTTATGATATGATTAGGCATCTGAAAACATTTGACATGACATCCTGATTTTGTTTCCGGTTCCGATCCGATGATTTATTTTGTTATGGTGTGGTACAGTGGTACCAACATTTATGTTCTACTCTGATTATGACCCTGCCACGGGGTATAATAGTGGCATCTGGCCGATCACGAGATATAATAGTGATCTCTGGCTCTATCACAGGACATAATGGTGACCTCCAGCCTTACCACTGAATACAATAGTGGCCTCTAGCCCCGACACGGGATATAATAATGCTCTCTGTTCTGAGTGCAGCACTTTGGGTGACGAAAAGTGATAGGTTCTGCTTGGTTAACCGCATAAATGCAACCCTACCATGAGAGTTAAATATAGCTTCTAATATGATATGATATAATATGATAATGATATTTAGTTATGCTACGCCAAGGAGCTTTTAAATAAGAATATTTCTGAACTTTTCAGTTAAGCTATGCCAAATGGCTTTTGAATAAGAAGATTTCTAAACTTTCGATATGATATTTTTGATAACATGTTATGATTCTCATTCTGAAACTATATATTTTGTTCTACATTTTAAACTCTGTAAATACTCATATTTACATACTAGTATATGTTTTTTACTTACTCAGTTATTGATAATTCACATCTTATCTCCATAATATCTTTCAGATAGTTTTAATGGTTCAGTTGGAAATCAAGAGTAGGAAGTATGAGCAAGATTAGATGATTCTAGAGGAATAAATGCCAAAGGGTTCAAGTAATTATTGAGAGTCTTATTCAGTAGATTTATTTTTTCAGGATGATTTGAGTATTTTGAGACGTGAATATTTTTCAGTCTATATGGAGATTTTAGTTTGTTATGTTGAGGTCTTCATTTGGTATCATTGTGGAGGAACATATATATTTGGTTTGAACCAGTAAATTTATATTTTACAGTCTTTAGAATAAATATAACTGTGTTATGGGAATATATGTGTTTGCAAGGAAGGCAGCTACTTATATAAAGCTGTACTGACCTGAAGCATACGTTATAGATTCTAGTCTTGAGACAAATTTATGGTGATAATTCAAGTAATTGATCAAATACTTGCAAACATTGGTACGTACTGATCTACAAACATTGCCAATCTTAAGTGCGTGAAATTTGGTCTGATCTACACCTTCCAAAACAATTTGAAAATGTATTTAATTTGTAGTACAAATTAAAACACATTCCCAAGATCAGAGTGCTAAAAGATGAAACTAACAACAACAACAACGTACGTATGCTAGCTAGCTAGTCATGCAATCAATCTCCATCCCAATTAGTCAAAGAAACCTTAGGCTTCATTTGCATCCAGATGCCAATTGCTAGCAAAGTTCATCAGTTCATGCAGCTTCCAAAATCATAAAAGGCATACCATCATGCATTAGTTAAAACCCAGATCAGAACAGTTTAGGGTAAGAACATATCCTCGAATTAGCATCGGTAGCCAGGGGGTCTCTTTAAAACTTAGCCAGGAGAATAGATCAGCATTTATCGATTTTGATCTCTCTCTCTCTCTCTCTTTCTGTTTTTTTTTAACTGGGTTCTGTTTTGCTATGTACAGCTGGCATGCGTAAACGGGATGCAACTGGATGTACGTGGCAAAACTTATGTTGAAGCAAGAAAAAAGTAAAAAGGCAAAAAGGCAAAAGCAAAGTTCTATTTTTTCTTCTTCCTTCGGTGTAGCAGACTACACTTAGAAGATTTTCTATTTTTCTTCTTCTTCGGTCGAGCAGCAAACCACTGCGGAAACAAAGGTTCACACAGATTTTTCTTCTTCCTTCGGTGTAGCAGACCACACTTTGAAGCAAACAACATTTTCTATTTTCCTTCTTCTTAGGTCGAGTAGCAAACCACTGCAACAACAAAGGTTTACACAGATTTTTCTTCTTCCTTCGCAAATCACATTTTTCGTTTCTTTTTCAAAGGGAAAGGGAGAAGCATCAAAAGCAGAGACCATCGCCCCTTTTCATTTCTTTTTCTTCTATTTTCCTTTGTTCTCCTCAATCCAAGCTGGTCAGTCTTTCCTCTTCACACCTCCTTTCATTTCCCTTCTCCTTTTCCTTTCCCTTTGGAGATATTCAAATTTTAATTAATGTGTCACTTTCTCTGAGTTATTGGTTCTCAGGTAATTTCATCTTCATCTAATTGCTCTAAATCTCATGGCTTCCATTTCAGATGTGGATTTTTGTTAGGATCATTTTGAAGTTATGTTCAAGAACTTAAGATGCCTTTTTTTTGCCTAAAACAACCGGCCATGTGGGACGCGGTGCCCCCGCGGTTCCCCTGGCTGGTTGTAAATAGACTTTTTCTTTTGCAAGTATTCCTTCAACTTTAAGTTACTTAAATTTGCACCATAAGCGTTAGAGAATCCTTAACGCTCAACACCAATGTACGTGTACTCTTTGTATGCATCCATTTGTCCCTTACACTGTATATGGATAGAGACGTTTGATCTTCTCTTTGTTTCTCGAACGTACAGTGTGTTATAGATAAGCGTTTGAAAAAGTGAAATATATTTTATTAGAAATTACAATCCGAAACAAAACGAGGATAATGCATTGACAAGAGAGCGTTAGATCGATCATAAGGAGATTGTGAGATGGAAAGTCGTCTTTTCCTCGACCTGCAAGCAAGGGGGCTTTTGCCTTCGATAGAGGTGACCATGGAATCCTAATCTGTTTATATTTTTATTTCCATCTGTCGGGTTTTCTCTGTATTGTAAACTAAAAGGAGATTGATTATTTGCAACAAATATTATGTTCTCAGTCAATCTCATATCCTTTACGATCTTATCACAAACAAAACATGTTACANTATAAGGAGATTGTGAGATGGAAAGTCGTCTTTTCCTCGACCTGCAAGCAAGGGGGCTTTTGCCTTCGATAGAGGTGACCATGGAATCCTAATCTGTTTATATTTTTATTTCCATCTGTCGTTCTCTGTATTGTAAACTAAAAGGAGATTGATTATTTGCAACAAATATTATGTTCTCAGTCAATCTCATATCCTTTACGATCTTATCACAAACAAAACATGTTACAATATTGTATTGTCTGTTTACATAAATGCCATGAGATTAAAAAATTAAACAAATCTCATTCAAAACTACAGAAATGCCAGCTGATTCAAATTTACAAAATTCTGAAATGACCGGAATAGACCGAGATGTTCGGAACAGACAAAATTTAAAGCAAAACCAAACAAGGAGGTAATGGTTAAACAGATGAGATCAACAACTTCATAGGATATCAATGACTAGCATACTAAATATGTTCACGTGACAGATTGGATATGTAAGGTGAGATGAAACCATCTCTCACTATATTTAATTGTGAGTTTCTCGAGATTTTGAAGTATCAATTTTGCTTGAGAATTGAAAACTGAAATCTCAAATTATAAAAACGTAAAAACCCAAATATTGATTTTGCAATTAACCTGGATTTACCAAAATTACTGTCATGTTAGTTACACTCCATTCCGGGTAGCCTTGTTTCTTCTTAATTATTTCTGTCCTCATAATATGTCAAATAAATTACAGAGTCGCCATATTCCACAAGAATCGAGCAGAGAGAAATCATTAATAATTACAAAAATAAATTGGAAAATTGCTTTCTTTTTCTAATGTACATGAATTAATGCTCACAAGGGGATCCATGGAAATCATAAGTGGATCGTGGATAGCCTTTTAACAAATAGATTGAAATTGTCGTCACGATCAAGCATGCTGATCCTCACATACTTGGGGCTAACCCCAAAGTCCTTCCCCCCTCGAGTTAATATCTTGTGGCCTTCTAAGAAGCTTTCGCAGTCCTCTATATCAAGCTCACATTTCATCCAAGCGAAAGCTGCAAAGTACATAGAAGAACATGAGTACAACTCAATGACATCAACCTTACTAGAGTAATTTATGATATGCATCCATCTAGGATCACTTGGTGGGTTGGGTTGTATTACCAGGTTGAGGCTCCGACACCCGATTCAAAAAAGTGCAGAATGCAGAAGGGAATTCGGGTAGACTAAAACTTCCACTGTGTTCGACCGCCTTTCTCAAAAGCTTCCACCTCTCTGCCATGAGCTGGTAACTGAACTCAAAGAATGAGTCATCTTCTTCCAAGTTGCCAGCAGCATGCTCAGAACTATCAGAAACAGCTTTGAGAACCTTGGCTGCCCGGAGCTGTGAATCCTTTGATACGCCTATTGTGTTGAGCTCAATGAATTTGGTCATTCTTCTTGCAACCTCTTGGTCCTTAACAAGAGCCCAACTGGAAAATGTAGAAATGATAAGTTTAGAAATAGAACCATTTCAACACACAGTTTCATACTACCATCACCCCCTTGGGGAATTTGTAAGAAACAGTTTGCAACATGGTTAGGAATAGTCTGTTCCCACAGAAGTGTTGACTTGAATGTCGGATGATAGAACCAGAAGAATTGGATAACAGGATTATTATCTTCATATAATTGGCTTACCCAATCCGCATCCCTGCATGGCCGGTGCTCTTTGAGACAGTGAATAGCATTATCTCATGGTCCGCGGGGGAAGATATTGGAGTATATTGTGGCCAATAGTAGGCAAGGTCATGAACCAATATCCCCTCACTTTTGTTGACCACGGATCTCCTCACATCGCCATCAGGGTTGTTGGGGGAAGTGACAAGTTCGATATAAGGCCCCTCCTTATGGAAGATCTGTGCATCTCCCATCCATTTGTATAGGCCTGACTTGAGGCAATCCGTCATAGATGGGTAGGACTGCAAGGAACTCCCAAGTTAACCATAAATGTCTGATAGGCCGATCAATTATTAGGTTTAAAAGGAAGAAGATAAAAAACAAAGAACATATTATTTTCTCATTATCTGCACACAAGAAGATTTTTCACCAATGCAGAATACCAAGAAAAAAAGCTGGTATCTTTACGAAAATATAGAAAGTCCTCTTCTTTAGCATTCTATAGTCCAGAAGAGTATTATTACAAATGTTTAGTGGCTCCAGGTCACTAATTCAAATCGATTGAATCCAAGAGACAGAAGAAAGAAGATGGTACACAAGGATATATGTGTGTCTAATGTTATCTAATTAAGATTATTGTTTTACTCCAAAATGGTCCGGAATACAAAGTAGTCAAATTAATTGTTTATACTTTACTCCAAAATCTGCCAGCATCTTGCTTCTTATTGGGCTAACATAAATGAAAAAGATATGGACTTGATTTGTCCATCATGTAGTTCCATGTATGTGGACAGGACACCTGAATAATCAAATAAATTGATACCGATGCAATGTTCCTTATTCAGTTATCCATATCAAACATGTTACTTTAAGTATATAGCAGACAGTGCACATGACATAACACACCAAACCCTATAGATGGGACTTTTTGTTTTTGTGTAAGACCCTATAGATGGACTTATTACGCAATAGAGTTGATATACTTTCCATTAATTGATGAGTGGTAATTTGAGGTTAAAGTACAACTAAGGAATTCTTTCTTTTGATATTTTTTTATGGATCTCAAGTGCAAAGAGTATTTGAACAACTATTTCAAAGATGGATTTCAACAAGGTTCATCCTATTCAGTTTGGCACATGCACATATGCAGTCTCCATGTGCATTTGTAAGGGCTTATTGGAATTGGGTCCTGTGCGATCATGCGATGGTGCAAGGATGAGGGAACAGAAGGTAGGCAAGCATAAATGGAGGGGACTACACATAGTGCAGAAAATAATTGAGATGCCAAAGTCTAATATTAAATTAAAGTGGTGAAAATTGTGGTAGTGCAGGAGAAAAAAAATGGCATGCTACGACCAATATTTCAGGCAATATGTTGGACAAGGTCAACCATATTATTATATTATTCCATTACTGCAAAGAAGTTCCAAAAAGGGAATATAAGCATGCGCACTTGTAAAGAGATCACATTAAAAAATAAAGGAATAAACCTTCCTTTCGGTTTGCTAATTGGATTCTCTAACAAGCATATTGGCAAATTACCATTGAATTACAATAAAACACTCACCGAGTAGTATGGAGCTTGAGAGACCACGCTAATTGGTTCAGATGCATTGTGGGGAGAGAGAGCAAACAGAGCAGCCAAATATAGCTGAGACGAACCTGTACCAACGACAATGTGACGACCTTCAGTGACAGCATTTCCCACCACTCTGTGCACCCTGACCACCTCTTTGGCAAACTCAGGCTCCAAAAACCAGCAAATGTTGGTCACATCAGAGAAGTAGCTTATATATTGCCACCCTGGGATCACAACTGTGGCTTTGTCTCCCATTTGTCGCCAGTATCTTTCGAACATGATCGGGTCACCCCTATTGAAGAGAAACAAACATTATAGAATTAAATTAGCATCTTTCTTAAGTACAGTGTTGGTCCTCATATTCATCATACTATTTTCCTTTCTGGGTAATAGTTTATTTATCATGTTGCATATAAGAAAATGATTGATATTTGATACAGCACAAGTTTTTCAAATAGCAAACAAATTAAGTATGCTTCAAAAACGAAAACAAATGAAGTCAGCTGCACAACACAAATATTATATAGCGTTTGTTTGCAAGGAAAAAGTTGAAGGCATCATAAAACTTGTAGAAACTGTCATTAACAGGAGAAAAAAAGTTAGAAAATGTTAAAAATGAGCCACTGCAAAGGGAGGGGGGGGTAGAGGTATAGTGTCTCAGAGATTTCTACATTTGCATGGGGTAGGTAGGAATGAGGAAGACAGTTTAGTATTAGTGGGTCTCTGTAAATCAGCACTCACCAGATCAATGATTAGAAAGTATGCATATCTACATAGGATGGATGAATATGCTGTGCTATATATGTGCCAACAGGTAAACACCAAGAGATATAGGTTATATCTACAGGAAACTCCACAAAGGGTTAAATCCAGGGATTTTTTTTCCCCATATAGGACTAAAAGAAAATCGTGGGCGGCTTAAAAGTTCTTTAGATCCCAGACAGCCACGGGGCACTTTAGTCCATATGAATGCTGTGTGCACAAAGCCCGATGGCTCCCACAAGCATGCACTGCAGTCTGCATCTACTTCCAAGGTCACAATAGTGCCTTTGACATGCACCATGCGGGTCTCCGACATCCTATTAAAAATGTTAATTCTGTGCAATTTGAGGTCCACAACTTAGGTACATATAATGACGTGTTGGTCAAATGTCAGTGAGCACTAAACCTATGGTGCAACTTATGATCTAGCAATAGCTCCTGCACCGCACCAGCAACCCTTCGACTTTGGAGCAGAGAAATGACAAAAACAGAGTCATTGAGTTGCAAAGGGACTCCCCCACACCCCTCACCATCAACCATGGAAAAATCCCAGCCAACAAAAGACCTGTCCTTGTCTACAATCTATGCTGGCAAATTCCACTGCCGTTCAAGAAAATGAAAAATTCATAACTCTATATATTTTTAATTACAACTATAATTTACCAACTATATTTTAAATGAATTGAGATTTTATAAAATAATTATAATTTATCATCCTTTTATCGAAATATCTTATTTTAAAGTCTCATAGTACCTACTTCTGGACAACGTTCAGAGACGTAGCAGAAGGACCATAAATATTAAAGATGTCTAGAAAAAAAAAATGAAAGAAAATAATAATTACCCCCATTAATATTTGAGAAATATCTCTGGCATCACCCCAGATTTCTGACATATCAATCAAGGACCCCTTAAATTTGAGATTAATTGCTTACCTAATACTTCCCCATCTCAAAAGCTGGCCAATTTTGGCTGTCGAAATAACAACAATGCCCCTGGCCTTTTTTTTATTTTTTTTATTTTCTTAACGAAAAAGAAAAAATCAATCTTTTTTATTTTCTTTCTACTCAGAGACTCGGAGAAGAAAAACGATAATTTCAAGGACCGGAAAAGAAAAATGAAAACTTCCTAGGAAAAAAAAAACAAAAAAACATTCATGCACTTACCGAGCGAGATTGATAATCGAGTCCCCACCAGGTTGAGCGTAATTTGGAGTAGTGGTTGCCGAGGTCGAGGAAGATGACAATGACAGACGCGTCCTCCGGGAAAGATGGCCATTCGGAGCTTCGAAACAGAGCCAGTTAAGGCCATGTTCCCTCTCGTACATGGTCCTCAAGATCAAGCTGACATTCATAGCCAGAGAAAGCAGGAACAAGTGCCTCATTGAGAAAACACTACTGATTTTTATAGCCATGAAATTAGAAGAAACAGCGTATTGAAAGAAAGAAAGAAAAACCGTCTAAGGAAACAGAGTACTGGGCATCCACTGCTATGAGAGCTTGTTTTGAGTGAATGCAAGGCTGAAGGACAAAACTTGGAGTGACAAATGGATGGTGGAGGAGTTAATGCATGCAGAACAGGTTGGTGGTGAGCGTTACAGATTCTGAGTCTAAGCCAAGTAACTTCAAGAAACTGAAATTGGAACCAATACTTAGAAAACTGTGAAACAGAGATTTTTTTGGAAGAACTTGAAGACAGACTGTTTTGGGACTTTTAGAAGGACTCCGAAACCCTGAGAAGGAATGGCTAATCTCTCAGATTCCTAGGGTTTCAAGAGCCCTTGTGCATGGAATTTTCATGGGTCTAATTGTGAATTTTGATCTACCCCGTAAAGATCTCCATACAAACCTTCAAGTATTTTCAATGGTTGCCAAAAATAACGAAAATCGCGCGAATCCCCGACATGATGACAGAACCCCTATTGCCACCATAATATTTTTAAACCTTTCTCACGTGATTCAGAAAAAATTCACAAAATGATAGAGAAAAACAAAGAAAAAAGCGTCAATCCTAAATCTTCATACATTTACATTTTTTTATAGTAAAGAATACGCAGAACTGACAAGTTGTGGAGAACTTGAAAAGCGCCGAGAGGTTGTGGAGCACCTCTTGGAATACTCTCCTACAGAAGATTTTATCAGGAACCAAGAAATCCCACTACGATTTTCCGAGAAAATTGCAGCTTTCCAATGGTAGATGCATGACAAGACCTCGAAACACTACACTCCCCCACTGAGGCGAAGATTCACTGTTCCATTTTAAAGTTTGAAAAAACAGATACTAAATATATATATTGTTACGGGAGTGCGAGAAAAAGGTAGGAGTAGGACTCAAAAAAGAAAAGAAAAAACCCGCTCTCATCCTCTCAGAGTCTCACTACACTTCTCAGTATGCATTTCTTTTATTTTCTCTCTCTTCCCTCCTCTCGTTTTTCCTTTCATTTCTTTCTCTAAACATTTTCTGTTTTTTTGGCTAAAACTTTCTTTCCGATCTCTTAGATAAGATCTTTATCTTTTTTGAGCCGTGAACATATTGGAGTTTTTGATTTCGACTGGGAACCAAAACAGAAAGAGATGGTGTCATAGTAATCATAAACTAGTGAGAGAGACAGGTTTTTTGGTAAACTACTTTGTTCCCAAGTTAGTTTTTGCGGCCTCAAAAAAATTAACTTCATATATACATAAGGATGCGGTTACTATCCCGCCCTAACTTTATTATTAGGTTTTTGTGTCTAGTGTAATTTTTCTTTTTAATACATTTAAATAAATATTTTTAAAAAATAAATAAAGAATTTCAATACATTTAAAATCATTTTCTTAATAATTGAGTAAAAAATAAAAATAAAAATAAAATTTTTTTTGACAAGTGATCAAATGGAATGGTACAAATAAGAGGGTAAAATAATGTTTTCCACACACACACACATATATATATATATATGATAAAATTGAGTTATCCTCTTATTCCATTTTTTTTTTTTGTCTTTTAAGTCAAATTGGCATTTTTTTTTTGAATTATTTCAATACATATTTATGCTAATATATATGAAAGTCTATGTATTGAATGTATTAAGTAAGGAAAATGTTAATGTACTTAAGAAAAACTTACAAAAAAATTTATTTTTCTACATGTCAGTTATTGATATGTTGAAAATCATGAAATTTGAATTTAAACAAAAAAAAACTAACAAAATGAGTCTTATAAATAAAAGTATAAATAAAAATATAAGTATATATAGCACTATTCATTAAATAATGTTATTTGAAAGTCTTTACACACACTATTTACGTGTCATAATTTAATTTATAAGATTCAAATTTTAAATTTATTATCTAAATAAATATATCATGTAAAAGATGTATGGCGTAAATGTCATTAAATATAATTATTCATCAATAAATATACTTACACATATATTTTATCTTATGATTGATAACATATATCACTTAATAAACTAATACTCCTTCATTGGACAAAATAGTGATCATTATTAAAATTTGACTCTTTAACTCTTTTGTACATGTTGAGATATTATACATGATATGTTGTAAAATTAGTCAAGTGGTGGATTACATGAAGACAACCCCAAGATTCTTAGGCCCCGCTTGGATACACAGATAAAATGAGATGAGATGAGATGTTTTGAATAGTAGTTGAATAAAATATTAGTAGAATATATTTTTTAGTATTATTTTTATGTTGAAATTTGAAAAAGTTGAATTGTTTATTATATTTTTGTATGGAAATTTGAAAAAATTGTAATGATTGAAATGAGATGAGATAGTGATTTTGTGTAAACAAACGGGGCTTAGTCAAAAATTCCTTTTTCTTGGCATCGAGAATTTCACGTGAGCCAAAAGGCCATTGACTTTTTTAGTGTTTTTTATTCAAGACATGCACACAAATAATAATAGTAATACACTAAGTGGGTAGGTAGAGGCATTAACAAGAAGTGGTGGCCTCAATTAGAAAAAACGTTTTGGCCAAATGGGAAAACCTATTCATGTATTAATATAACACGATTTACCAAAATGATTAGCATAATCGTTTGTATGAACAATGGTCAACCCAAATGGAGTTAAGTTGACAAACTTAATGCAATCATGGCAAATTGTTGTTCATCCCTTCATTTTCTCAACAAATCTATGTACGTGGATCTTGAACTTTTTTAAATAAAACGGTGCATGCTTCATATGAAAAGAAAAGCAAACCATTTTGTTTTCATCTTAAGCAAAAAGAGTAGAACATTTTGCTTGTCTCCTTGGCATGACTATCATGTCAAATGGGCAATGATGGATTTTAGCTGGAGTTTCCTCCTTTTTCAATAAATAGGCAAGTGAATCTCAAAATATTTATTATTATTCGTGCAAATCTTTTGAAATAGTACTGCTAGCGGGCAGCTCAACAGTAATCGCTAGGCGTATTGTTGGTGTATTTAATTTTCTTTTCCTTTTTTTTTAACAATTTTTTAACATTTTTAATCATTAAAAAACAAATAAAAAAAATATATGCAATTTCGCTTATAGTCATTTCTTTAACTATTAAGTAAAAAAATTAAAATAATGGAGCGGTAACTTTAAGGGGCTCGACTATTATTTTCCTTTTCGAAAAATATTAAGTATTTAGTCAATGTTGCTTTGGGATGTTTATTTGGGCACCAAAGAAGGAATAAAGTTGAGAGGGATGATACACATAATTCCTCGAGTATAAATAGTGTGGACCTCCAGCTGATTTAGGGTCCACAAAATCAGCACTCGGAAAAAGCAAATTTCTTAAGCATTCAAACCCCAGGGACCATGTAAGTGTGTGTTTTTGAGAGCTCAGTTATGGTTATCTCGAGAGAGAGGATTTAGGACTTTGGTTTTGAGCATGCTTGCCTTCAAGGCAGCTGGTCTTCTTCTGCCTTTGCTGAAGTGGTCCTTTTTATATGAGAAGAAAGAAAGGGTCTCTGTTTCACAAGGGTGCACTGCACACACACATTAAGGAGATGGTCCTTGTCAAGTTGCAACATATACCCACCCAATCAAGTTGAAGTGGGCCTTTTGTCAGATGATAAGGCGAGGGCATAATGGGGGTGCAAATCGTCAGTTTTGACTAAACTACTCTAGAAAAGGATGATTCTATCACCTAATATATAAAGATATATATTTCTATATAGTTTTTAAACATTTTTTAAATTTTTTAAAAAATTAAAAAAAATATACAAACTCATTAAAAAAATATTTTCTTAACCATTAAATAATACAAAAAAAAAAAAAAATCAAGTCAGCAACTTTCATAAGTGGATACTCTAGGTGGACAAAGTATTTTCTTTTTAAAAACCATTGCAACCAAATTAATGAGATTGCTGTTTTTTTCTTTAAATAAGAAGAAGAAGAAGATGACAGTATTATTTAATTTTCATAATAGCTCTTAGAAAATTGTGGTCACAATCAATCATCTTGAGAGTTATAATACAAAATCTTAAAATAAGATATCAAAACCATGACCAAAAACCTTATTTGTATATTAAAATAAAATCAATGTGTGAATTTATTTTTATAAGATATTTTTTTAACGAAAACATTCCTCTTGACGAAATTGTTTGTAGCTTGATTTATCTCATTGAATACATGATGGACAAGGAGGCTACATGCATGTTTGGAATTGCGGTAAGAAATATAAATTATAGCTTTAAGACTTATTGCTTATAATTTAAGTAATAAGTTTTACTATTAAAAATTTATTTACTGTTTGGTAACCATATGTTTAAAACATTTCAAAAACGTTACGCTTGTTTGGAAATAAATTAAAAAAATGATTTCTAAGTTAGAAATTACGATTATTTGAGTTTTTAAAAATTAGAATCATATCATTGAAAACTTAAAAGTTGTAACTATCTTAAAGTTTTATGGGCGTTTTCGTCTATTGATAGTCTTTTTAAAATTCGAATTACGTTCCGCATTATTCTGAAAATCATGTTTGAGGAAAAATCTCAAAATGATACTTTTCCTCAAATGTACCTTTTGGTTTATTTTAGATTAAAAGTACTTTAATATGTAAGATCCAAACAACCTAATTCTTCTATTAAAGAGCTTTTAAAGGTATTTAAGCACTTCTTAAAATTCCTACCACAATCTCAAAGAGGCACATCTATCATTTACATTGTCCAGTGATGTTTTTGAAATAGCCTATTTAGTTAGAGCTTGGCTCATTTTCTTTTGAGTAATTCTACATAGAAGCCACTGTAGTGGTGTACTCGTTGCACTCACTACATGGCTGCCGTTAAATCTCTTTTTTTTTTCATATTCTCTGTGTGTGGTCTAAATAATGCCACATCATGTGTGTAAAATGGCTTCTCCAAACAGTGGCTTCTATCTATATTTATTCTTTTCTTTTTTATTGGCACTAGTGTCTAAGAATAGCATTTCGACTTATCCCGGAGGTTCACAGGCCCTTGACAATGAGTTTTCCACAAGTGCACCTCAGGTAATTCAAGGAGAAAATTCCTTAGTTCGATGGCCCCCAAAGATTGTTTGCATCTAAAGGAATTTACACCTTATACCTGAGGTTAGGACTAAAAACCGACGTATTCGGTGCAATTTCAATCCAAAATCAACGCCGCACTGACGATAACTGGAGAGCTTTAGAACATGCTGATTAGGGGGGAGAAAACTAGCGTTTTTGGTGTCGGCGTGAATCAATGAAGTTCGTCGATCCGCCATTAGTGACGGGCTATGAAGTTGCAGTTGCAAAGGGAAGAAGCAGAGGGAATAAAAAGACGGGGGAAGAAGAAGAAGGAAGAAGAATGAAGGTTTATTAAACTTAAGCCAAACGACACAGTTTCACCTATTTGTTTTTTATATATAAAACTTATAACTAAAATGATGTCGTTTCACTTAAGAAAGTGAAATAACATTGTTTTATATATGTATAATTTAGTAAATATATATAATCGAACGATTCGACAGTTTAGGTTTGGTTCAAATCAAAATTGAATCAGCCGGCATCGATTTCCTTAATTTTATACCGTCGGCTGACTGGTTCTCTATAGATTTCAACTAGTTTTGGACTCCGGCAACATGTCCGCATCTACGACAGCTAGTCCCGTTGATTTTTGTATAGCCCTACATGAAGGCAAGTATACTCTCAAGTTCAAGGCCTTTACTATTTGAGCTAGGGGTTTGGCTCCTTTTTTTTAGAGTTTCATACATTTATATCTTAATTATAATATCTTACATTGAAATTGAAAGATGGTGAACAGAATTTCTTATTATTTAGACGACAGAAATTATCACTCTCTATAATAACTAAAGATTGCTCGAATTATAACATTGACTGATTATAACTCTTCTTAAATAATTATAATGTCCCGTCTTTCATTTAAGAGTTTTAATCCTAAAATTAACAGTTTTTGTTCAATTTCCTATCTCTTATGATGTTTCCCAAACAGCCTAGGATTTATTCAAGTCAAGCTACTCCTGTCAGAGAGGTAACACGTGAAGAAGAGTCATGACTCGTGGGTGCTTGAATCCCACTCCGAGGTCCCTCTAAAATCAATGCACAAAAACGACACCTGTCAAAGGCCCATCAAATCACTAGATAGCCCCCAAAAAGAAAACAACAGACCCATTAAAGTTACGAACAAGATTCATGGCACTCTTTAGATTCATGCATTTGACATGGGCTTTCATATCATAATTTACAAAATATCCTTGGAAGGAAACACAGATTTTCATAGTTCTTCTGCAAAATTTACGGGTGTTTCCCCCGCTCTACCTTTTGGCCTCATAAAGGGCGCTGATGAAGACAAGACACCATTCCAATTGACAAGAGAACTTTTGGCCTCCAGAAATAGTCACTTTAGTCAACAAACAGAAGTTTCAACGCTCAGAAACTTTGAAGCCACCCTGATCGAACACAGGAACAGAAAAGTAAGCAGCTACATTCACCAACATAAAACATATACGATAATACGAATTCCTTTTAATTTACGTAGTAACCAAAAAGGAAGTGGGTGTAAAAGACCTTTCAATGAAACGATATCAATGTATTGATACAGAGGATATGGTTCCACATCATCTGCAGAACTAAATCCAACCAGACATTGCAGGCAACAACGACATACATCATCTGCCAAACAACCTACCGCTCTGTCCCCCTCCCTACTTCTCGGTTATTCATTATCATATCAAACATACTTCATCTGCCAAACCTACCACTCTGCCCCCTCCCTGCTTCTCGATTATTCATTAGCATATCAAGCACCACGTTAAGTTCCACTGATTGCCCAATGTCTGTCAATTTCCTCACTGTTGTTCTCACCGATCCAGTCCCTACCGAATCCCGTTTAACTTCTACAACCTTTGACGACATTATCTCCGGTTGGTATTCTGTCTCCTGTCACACCAGAACCTGCTCCTCCCTCATCCAAACTAGAGGCCATCTGCGGTAATATTTCCACAGCAGAAATGCTATACTCACCGAAAAGTTGTCCCGAAAGTGTGTTCCGAAGCCTTTTTTTTTTTTTTGTTTACTTAATGATTAAAGAAGTATTTTTTTAATGATATTGTGAATTTTTTATTTTTTTAAAAAGTGTTTATGATGGTTAAAAAAATACATGAAAAAAAAGAAAAAATAAATAAAAAATTGAAATGTGCTTTTCGGGACACTTCGAGAGAGAAAATTTCTGTAGCTGTAACGTTACTTATAAAGTTTTGAAAAATGTTGGATTGCTGCTGGGCCTGCCCCTCATTTTGACTGTTTATTTATTTAATTTTTTTAATTTTTTTATTTAATGATTAAGTAAATGAGTTTTAATGTATTGATGTATTTTTTTAATTTTTAAAAATATTTAAATATGTTTAAAATATATAAAATAAAATAAAAATAAAAATTAAAAAATGAAATTTGTGCTAAGCGACACGCCCGATAGTCATTACTGGGTGACAACATATCACCACTCTAAAGATTATTTCTAGTCACACATATCACGTACACTATAGTTAGGATTTACATTACCTACTGTACTATATATATTCTTGTATTTTACTTTTCTGATGCAATAATACAAGTTTTTGGAATTTTCTTCATATTATCAAGCCTTTCCATTTTCCCTCTTATCATGGTATCAGAAATAAAGTGAAAACCCTAACGCTAAGTGACAATTTCTCATGGTCGTCGCCTTTGGCAATTCGTCTTCTCCTTCCGTCATTCATCGATATACCTCTGAGGATTTTTCTAATCCATTTTATCTTCAAAGTGGTGATCACCCTAGAGCGATCCTTGTCTCCCAGCCACTAAATGGAGACAACCACCTTACATGGAATTGATCTATTCTGTGGCACTTATTGCCAAGGACAAACTTTGTTTTGTTGATGGTGCTCTACCACCACCTACCACCACAGATTCGATGTATAATGCGTGGGTCCGGTGCAATACTGTCATTCTATCATGGTTGCTTAACGCTATGTCGAAGGAAATAATTGCTTCAATCATCTACATTGAGGAGATGTGGAATAATCTGAAAGAGAGGTTTGCTCAAAGCAACCGACCTCGTATTTTCCAGATCCAGAAGGCTATTGCTTCCCTGACTCAAGAAAACTCATTTTTAAGTTCTTATTGTACACAATTGAAAAGTTACTAGGAAGAGATGGTTCATTTACGTCCTATGCCTACATGTTTGTGTGGAGCTGTCAAGAAGATTTTTTATTTTCAATAGGAAGATTATGTTCTACAGTTCTTGATGGACCTCAATGAGACATATGCTCATTTACGGAATCAGATCTTGCTTTCTGACTCATTTCCCCCAATCAATAAGGTTTTTTCTCTCATTCTTCAAGAAGAAAAACAGAAAGAAATAGTTTCGGAGTCTTTGCCTTCAAATGAATCTATTGCTATGTTTTCT
>QEOT01001591.1:18070-38328 GCA_003123785.1 Pterocarya stenoptera
ACCCAACCCGTGTGCTTAATTAAAACCCAGCCGTGTGTTTATGTCCAACCCGTGTGTGTTGAAGCCCAGCCCCTTCTCCTTATAGTCAAACGGTGAGTTTTGCTTTATAAACTTAGGTTTTTATCTCTTCTTCTCATGCACCGCACAACAGTCCCTCTTCTTCTTCTTCCTTCTTCTTCTTTTCTTCTTGTTCTTATTGTTTCCAGCAGCTGCTGCCGACGCCAAATCATCCTCCAATCAGAGCACGGCAAGCACGTTTTCTCCTCACCGGCCACCTCCTTCTTGCATAAAATTCTGCGGCATGTACTCTGTATTTAGCTGTCAATGCCGCCGTTCCACACAGCCACCTCCACCTTCCACCTCAAGCTTCCGTGTTGTGCCCGTGTCGATCGGATGTACCTCCTTCAACTGCTGTCAACCCACCACTGCACCACGTTGCCTTCACTGCATGCGAACCGAAATTTCAGTTCATCTCGCCCTCTTAAACCGAAATTTCAGTTCCTCAAGTTTTGTAAATTTTGTCTAGAAAATTTGTGTAAAGCCGAAGTCGTGAGCTTCACTTGTTTTCCTAGTGATTTTTTGGTGCTTGCTAACAGTGCATCTTCACCCTCGTGATCTTCTAGAAATTTTCCCGTATTCAATTGTAAGTAATTTTCTAAAATACGACTCACGGGGTTTAAAATAGCATTAATATAATTGTATAAACTGTTGGTTTGAAATAGGCTTTGGGCCATTGAAGTGTTGGGAATAAATTGTATTTAAATGTTGGATTTGGGCCTTGGGCTGGATTGGAGGATGGGTTTACGTGTGTGGTTGATTGTGAAACTGTAAATTTATAATTATTGTAATTTTATATAAATGAGCAATGTACTATGTCATCCAATATTTGTAAATATACATATTTATCGTCTTTAATAAATTGTGCTATGAAGTCATGTTGTCTGTTTGGAAAATTGAGAGTTAATGGTATTAATTATGTGGGTGTGTGTGTATCGCGACCCCAAGTCGAGATGGGGCATTATCTCGGTGGAATTCCTCTGGTCACTCGGGAGCGTAATAGACTGACGTGACGTCGTCTGAGTTGTCGCAGTGCGACGACGGGAACGGACGAGACGGTAACGCTCTCGTACCGATTCTGTGACCTTTCGCTAGCGGGGTTAGAGGATGTTTGGCCATATACGCGTTAGGCGCGGAACTGAACATCACTCGTTACGAAGTCTCATGCACGGACGTTACCCGTGGTGTGACGAAGAGAGCCAGGTGTGTATATGGTCCATAAGGGAGGCCGTAATGCATGCTTAATAAAATAATGGATATATATATTTATATATATATATGGGCCAAATGGGATTTTGGCGTGGTGATTAAATGTGTATTTTGAGAAAAGATGTGGAAATTGTTTATTGGTGTTTGACTGTATGTGGTCGTCGTTATTGTATTAATGTATTATAACTCTCTTGGGTGTTATTTTGGTTAAGTACTTGCTGAGATTTCATAATCTCATGTGGTGTTTTACCCTGCGGTTCAGTCTTATGGTACCGTAGATTTTGACGCAGAGACTGATTATGAGCCTGAAGGACCGGCTCCGCCGGAGGCATGATTTGCTGTTATGTTATTTGAAAATATGAGATTTGTTTACTCTATTATATTTGTTTTCTGTAAATTATCTATCGGATGACTGTAATATTATTGTAAAGAGTATTTTATGGTTTTGAACGTTCTGGTACTTAATAAAGTATGATCTTTTTATTTATCCGCTGCGAGTATTATATTGTACACTCATTACTTGTTGTACACACTCTGAGCACTCGTCGTTGGGGAGCGTGATCCGTGTGATCATCATCCCGATGTCACGAACTCCACTAAAATAACACGTGGGGGTCGAGGGCGCCACAACCATCTATTTACATAATTGGATAACCAAAAGCAAGGCCAATCCTCAAGCCCTCCTTCATCACAGGCCCCATGGATAAAGCTCTGGAAACTGGATATTCCTAATGCTGCCAAATCTTTCCTCTGGAGAGCATGTCTAAACTCCTTACCTACCCGAGTCAATATAAAGAGAAGAAATATCATAGAAGATCCTACCTACCCAATTTGCAAGGTACATCCTGAAACTACTGAGCACATACTATGGGATTGCCCCTCTACAAGAGATACTTGGGCTCAAAGTACCAGGAAACTGTAGAAGACAAGCCCTATTTTCCACAACTTTGTAGACTTAGTAGATGATTTCATTGAAGCTTTGGACCAAGAGGACTTGATGACATTTTCAATTACATTGTGGCTCATATGGAAAAGAAGGAATGACCTAGTTTTCAATGGATTATTCAAGCATCCAACTAATCTTAACCAGCAATCGAGACAAATGGTGGAAGAGTTACACCAGATTTCTCAACAAAAAAGGCCTCCAACAACTACTTGCAAGCAGCCAACCAAATGGGAAGCTCCACCAGAAGGCAGTTTGAAATTGAATTGGGATGCTTCCATAGACAAAGTATCTTGCCAGGTAGGAGTTGGTGCTATCCTTAGAGATTGGCAGGGTCGAGTTCTAGCCACCCTCATAATGAAGCATGATCTTTATCTTGATCCCTTAACAACAGAGGCCTACGCTGCTCTACAGGCTGCTCTATTCTATAAGTCATTGGGTTGCAAAGATATTATTATGGAAGGAGATTCTCTGCAGGTTGTAACAGGTCTCCAGTCACCAACGGATACAATCACATATGCAGCAAAGCTCATAGCAGATACCAGGCAAACTCTCGACTCCTTCTCCTGTTGGACAACAAGGCACACTGTTAGAGCAAATAATTCTACTGCTCATGCCTTAAGTAAAGATGCTTTATGCATCAGTGGTTGTACCACCTCTTTAGATTCAATTCCCCGTTGTATTCAGACTCTTGTTTAAGTATTAATACCAATCTTGACAACTTCAAAAAAAAAAAAAAAAACAAATTGGTTTTATAGTTAGTCTTCTGACCGAGTAATGCTGACGTGGTCGTTTATCTTCTTCTTTTTTTTTTCTTTTTTTTTTTAGCCATTCATGCATGCTCATGACTTTGGAATTTTTTAACTTTTAAATGCTAACTGCACATACTATTCCACATGTGGTCTTGTAAGACCTCAAACCCGGAGGTTTGAAGAGTTAACTCTTATTACTAATTTATCAACTCTAATATTATCACTATAATATCCAAAGAACTCCATAAAATATATATATTCACTTGCTCAATTTAAATATTCATGTTCCTTCAAGGACAACAAAGAAATTCTCAAAAGAATGAATTAAATACTCCCCAAGGACTCAAAAATATCGTTAACTCATCATAATGAAAATAACAATTTATTAAACTATGACTCATAAAATAAATACTTGTATCCTTTAGTCCTTGTTCTTCTACGAATATCCAATTTTTCTAACACAGCCTACTCTTGCCCTCCAGCAGGACCATCAAGATAATTTGAAAAAAAATGTTTGGAGATAAGGAGTGAGTTATCAACAATTCAGTAAGCAGAGAACATATACTAGTGTGCAAATATGAGCATTTACAAAATTCAGCATACGGAACAAATATTTTTCCTTCAGAATGCAGAATCATAATTTTTACCAAAATATCATAGCGAAGTTCAGAAATAATCTTATAAAAAATTCCTTTGGCATAACATAACTGAACAAATCACATCACATCAGAAATTCCATGTTTAACCCCTGTGGTAGGATTGTACAAACCTCGGCGGCCAACCGAGTAGAAACAGAATATGGACACTTCCCCTTATTATTCTCTGAGTCCCGAGTGGGCACACAGGAAAAATCACGCAGAAAATCACTTTGTTTCCAAAGTGGGTGCACTAGAAAACAGAAAGGTTGGTACCAACCTGAACAAAGGTCACAGTTTTACACCTGTGGTAAGGTTAGAACGGAACAGAAATAGAATGTCATGGCATAAGTTTTTAGAAATCACATCATATCATATCAGAGTACAAAATATTTTCAGAACAGGTTAGAATCATATCACAAAAAAACATAATTTACACACAAAATTTCATATTTGCTCTCTTTTGCACAATTAAAAAACAGAACATAATTGCTACGTACAACCGCCATATACAATCTTTGCGTAACCGGCTGACAAACTGGGTCCCATGTTATCCCTTTCTTCCTGCCTCTTTCTCTCTCCCTCGATCTCTGGTCAAGTCCTCCGTAAACACTAGTAGGAAAACACTGAAATGTTTTATCCCAGAAACACCTTTGAAGAGTTGGACGCCTTAAATTTCTGTTTTCTTCCTCTGTCCACAAAAGTTGAACTTCCTCTCCCATTTTATGGAATTCCTATTGATGGTAAGCTAAGTCCAATTCCCGCTTCACTCTCAGCCTTTTCTCAGCAACATGAAACCTGGCACATTCAATGGAAGCAGGCACTTCAATAGAAAGTGAGTGAACTGAAATTTCTATTTTTTTTTTATTTTTTATTTTCATCTCCATCTCAACACTGCAGGGTAGTCATGCTGTTCATCTCCATCGTTACCCGAAAGATTAAAACGAGAAACTTCATGAAAATATTGAAGCACCACAAGGGCGAAGGCACTCTCTCTCTCAGATGCTATATTTCTCAGTACCTTTTTACAGTCTTCATCCTCATAGAGAGAGAGAGAGAGGCTCTGAGTTTAGAGAATGAAAATGGGGTGAGAAAAGTGATAGCTGGAGTTTTCGCCCTTTGGCAACAGCTCTTTTACGTTGCTTCTGTACATAATGGATAGAAAGGTAATTGATAGAAAGGGAGAGAGGGAGAACGAAATAGAGAAGGGAACGAAATGAAAGTTTTTATCAAAAGGCGTGCTGGTTACGCGAAGGTTCCTCCANACGTTGCTTCTGTACATAATGGATAGAAAGGTAATTGATAGAAAGGGAGAGAGGGAGAACGAAATAGAGAAGGGAACGAAATGAAAGTTTTTATCAAAAGGCGTGCCGGTTACGCGAAGGTTCCTCCGGGCGGTTGTAACAAGAGTTTTTCAAAACAGAATACCAAAACTTTGCTCATGTCTACACCAGTCATGATAGAATTTCATGAGTCATGCAGAACTAATAACTGAGATTGTTTCAACTTTCTCTTTATAAAAAAATATACATATTTTTCCAAAATTGACATCAGTCCATTTTCTTTTATGCAAAGTTTAGCATAGGAATCTCGCTTACTGGACTTCTTAACTTTTCAGAATTTTCCTAAAAAATGCCAGACAATTATTAGTCGTCACCTATAAAATAATCATGTAAATCTTGTAAATTTTCAATCGAACACGTATTTCAATAATTGAGTCTAAGATGCTAAAATAACTTATTTTTATACCTCATTAACCTAAATTTCTCATAACCATAAAATCTCTCTTAATTCTAAAATAAATAATAATCACTTTTTAAATTCTTCAATATCCATTTAATAACTCTGACTAATACATAAAAAAAATCTAACTTTTTAACTATAGAAATCAAACCATAATTTAATATAATCACACCAAGATATATTTTAGCTTAAACCACAACTCTTATTAATTAACTAATATAAAAAAATAAAACACACTTCTTGTAGTCTTTCACAATAATTTCTTATTTTTAAAACATAATCCACACAAAGTGGGCTTAATAATTAAAAGTCAAACATACGTAAAACTTTATCTGAAATTCAAAGTTTGGTAATTCAAGGGCAAAATCGTAAATGAGAAAACTTGTTTTAATATGGTTTAAAGACATGCATGGGAACTTACGTAAAAACCGATTCTTTGCGTGAAAAACAGAGGCTAAGCGAACGGAGGTTCACAGAGAGGAGTTGCGACGGTCTGGACGGATGCGGTGGTTGTGAGTGGCTGAGCACTGGCAAGAGAGAGATAGAGAGAGAAAGAGAGAACGGAGAGTGGGTAAGCGGGAGAGAGAGACACACGGTGAGAGAATATATACCCACCAGGCTCGACGGAAACGCTACGGACTGAGGTGGTGGTGTCGTCCGGGCTAGCGTCATAGGGTGGAGGCTTGACCCTAGGCGTCTTCTGCTTCCAGTGGTGTCGTATGTGGTTGCGGCAACTGGTGGTGCGGAGGCTTACGGGCGGTGGAAGATTGAGTCAACAAGCTCTGTTTTTGAGAACCAAAACAGAGGTGCTTCGGTGATGTGTGAGGCAGTGTTTCGGTGTTGGACGGCTGAGGAGTATGGGTCAACGTGCGACGGGCATGCGTCTTGCGTGCGGTGGACTGGGTGCAATGGGGCGACGGCTGCGGTTGCATCGAACAGCAGCTGGGTGTGGAGGAAACGGCTGTTGGCGTGGGCAGACTTCTCCGTTTTTGGGCTGCGAAACAGGGGAGACTTGCGGGTTGGTACGCGGAGGAGCTGGGGTTGGCAGGTGAGGGGTGGTAGCGACGGGGGAGAGAGAGAGAGAGCTGACGTGGCTGGTGCTTCTCGGTTGTGGCTCGACGTGGAGGGGCGGGCTGTGGGCATGCAATGCTCTCACACGGTAGTTTCGTCGCGTGCGTTTCGGGCTGGGAAGGTGGAGAGGGCGGTGGCGCACGGTGGGGCTTGGGCTCTGGGGTGATTGTTTAGGGTGGAGGGAGAGGAGAGGTACTGGTGGTGCACGGGCAGGTGGCTTCCCTTTGACAGCGGCGTTTGGCTTCTAGGTGGGAGTTTAGTTTACTGAAGACTATGGAGGAGGTGCAGTAATTTAGACCGATCTGTAGGGGAAGAAATACCTGTCTATTTATAGATAAGAAAGAAAGACAGAGAGGGATTGTGGTAAACTTTAGAAATGAAAATTGGGGTGGACGTGCAAAGACAAGGGGTGGTGGAAAGGCAAGCGAGGAACGTGTGAGCACACGGTAAAGAAGGAAGCGAAATCATGTATATAAGTGGGTTCACGCTGGTGAGGATGGCCAAGACAAGAAGATGGAGGAAAGGAAAGGGATGCATGTGGGATGGTTCACGGTGGTCGGTTGTAGTGCCTTCATACCCCGAACGTACACTCATGGGGTTACAGCTGGTGGCTTTTCATACATTTATTCCCTTTAACAAAGATTAAAAACGACTTAGCGGACCTGGGTGTTACAGGTCTTCTTATTGATGCTGACATGCCAGTCAACAGCCATATCAGCATTTCCATTGGGAGAATGACGAAGTGATCCTGACCAAAGGACCAATTTGAAACTTTAACCATAACTATAAGTGCTTCATGTTTTAAACTTTTTAAACCAAATGTACGAATTTTGAGAAAGTGAAACCATAGGAGCTTAAACATGAATTTTCCCTTAGAATAATCTCTAGTGATGATTTAATTAACAACCATTTGTATCAGTGTGCATGGAATCAATAGACCATGGTGTGCATGTCTGTGTGCACAAATGTAAATAAAGAAACAATCTTGAGTGAGTCATCTGGTAAACTTTGGAAGCTGGTGTTGGATTAAGAGAAATGATTTGTATAAGTTTTAAATAGACAAGCCACATGCAAGCCCTTCTAAAAAACTGAACCTCACCTTAAAAAATTATAAAAAAAAAACTATTATTTATTAGTGGGATCCACTTTTTTATAAAGGACTAGTATGAGACTTGTCTATTTAGAACTTGTACCTAACATTACTCGTTGGATTAAATATAAATGTAAAAATGATAGAAACCTGTTATGGGTTAATTTTGATTGATTCAAACATATCAAAGCAGCTTCTGATGGCATATTATCACAAGTAGCATCGTGCACTACCTCCCATGAATGAATATATAGCCGCATGTGAAGATAGAGCGGCTGCATACAGAAAAGCACAAGAAATTTATATAATTTGCGCATTTTATTAATTTTCTATATGTAGTATTTCATTATTATTTGTTACACACTGAATACGTAGATTATTATTATTTTAATTATTATAAAGAGAAGCTGGGAACGCATGCATGCATAATTCTTGATCAAGTTGAAGGGCAAAAAGTGATAATGTAATTAGGTGCAGCGGAGAAGGTAAAGGTGTTGTTCGGATCATCATAAGCATAGCTATAAGCTTGAGGGCACTGGTTCTCGAAGATCATAGAATAGTACATGGGAGGACATGTTTCTGGCTTATCGAAATCGCCAGTGCAACAGTATTGTGGCTGATTGAACGCTGTGCATGCGCTCTTGCATGCGATCACGCTCCCATCCCTAGCTTTCAATTGCAGGTCTGCTGGGCAAACCGTGTTCACATTGGCCCGGCAACTCGAGGTCTGGCAATCACCGGTCCCACCTTCTGTGCTCACTGAAATAGGCAAGTTGAAGCCATCAACAAGGCTAATATCGTAAAAGTCTTTCCCACCATTTTCTGCTATGTTTATTTCTACCAAAGATGCTGGCGGGACAACACCGTTGCCATTGCATGCAACCTGGCCAGAGGCACAATCCACAGTAGTGCAAGAGAACCTTCCCAAGGCGTCTGTGGAGCAACCAGTTTGTGCATAAAACTGGCCTTTCTGTGGAGCTTGGGCATCCAGTGATGTGGATACTTCGGATGCTAACTCAAATCCGGTTGTTGATAGTTGAGGTTTCTGATATGCAGTTAGGGTTCCTGGCTAGATGGTATTGGGACAGTTGTTTGTGAAAGTTATTCTAGCAGATTGAGCACTTGCAATATTCATAGACAGTTGTTTTGAGGCTACCTGACTTTACAAAGGGCTTCACCATCGAATGTGATGCCTCAGGCATTGGTCTTGGAGCAGTCCTTATGCAAGAAGGACAACTTGTGGCTTATTACAGCAAGGGTCTGAAGGGAAAAGCATTGCTGCTCTCCACATATGAAAATGAGCTTTTAGCTCTTGTTTCTACAGTCTCTAAGTGGAGACCTTATCTGTTAGGGCAATCTTTTAAGGTTAAAACAGATCAACAAGCCTTAAAACATCTCCTTGAGCAGAGGATTGGTACTGAATTCTAACAGAAATGGTTATCCAAGTTGCTTGGATATGATTTTACCATTGAATACAAAAGAGGCAAAGAAAATGTAGTTGCTAATGGCTTATCAAGAAAGCATGAAGAGGACTGTGTTGTGCTAGCTTTAATCACTTTTCCTACTCCTTAATGGATTCAGGAATTAAAAGATAGTTATCAACTGTCCACTAAGTTAACTGAGATTGTCACAAAACTCAATTCTAGGCTGTTGGGCCCTAAGAACTATAGCTTGCAACAAGGCTTATTATTGAGGAAAGGTAGGCTGGTACTGGTTCCTAATTCTTCCTTCAAGATGAAGATTCTTGATTATCTTCATAACAATCTTCAAGCTGGACATGTTGGCTATGAGAAGACCCTACAGAAGGCTAGAAGGGAGTTTTATTGGCAAGGGATGAGAGCTGATATTTGAACCTTAGTAAGGGAATGTGTCATTTATCAGACTAGCAAACATGAAACAGTGAAGCCTGCAGGTCTTTTACAGCCATTATCAATGCCTCCTTCTCCTTGGTTAGATATAGCCATGGACTTTGTTGAAGGCCTCCCTCATTCCAATGGGTTTTCTGTCATTCCTTCTGTGATTGATAGACTAACTAAATTTGTTCACTTCTTTTCCTTATCTCATTCATTTACAGCAGCTAAAGTGGTTCAGATTTTCTTCTCAGGGGTGTTCAAACTTCATGGAATGCTTAAATCTATAGTGTTTGATAGGGATCCATTGTTCACAAGTTCATTTTGGAGAGAAATGTTTAAACTGCAAGGGGTCTCACTTCATTATAGCTCAGCCTATCACCCACAATCTGATGGGCAAACTGAGAACTTAAACAAGAATGTGGAAGGGTACTTGAGGTGCTATGCTAGTGACAAGCCCAAGGAGTGGAGTAATTGGTTGTCTATGGCAGAATGGTGTTATAATACAACACCCCATTCTTCAATTGGAATGTCTCCCTTTGAAGCACTCTATGGGTATGCTCCTCCTAAGCTGCTGACTTATGTACCTGGAACAACTTCTAATGCAGTTGTAGACCAGCAATTGAGATCCAGAGATGAGCTCTTGTCCTTGTTAAAAGGAAATATCCAGAGAGCTCAGCATCAAATGAAGTTCTTTGCTGATGCTAGGAGGACTGAGAGGGAATTTCAGATAGGAGATTGGGTTTTCTTAAGACTCCAACCCTATAGGCAAAAAACAGTGGCTTTAAGGCACAATTTAAAGTTGTCTCCAAGATTTTTTGGCCCATTTCATGTGTTGGAACGAATTTGTTCTGTGGCATACAGATTAAACTTGCCTAGTTCATCTAGGATTCATCCTGTTTTCCATATTTCTTGCCTTAAAAAGAAACTGGGCCAGGGTGTTTCACCTTTGCCAATCCTTCCTCCAGTTGATGTCAAAGGGAGAGTACAACCTAAGCCTAAAGTTATCCTTGATAGGAGGATAAAGAAAGTAGGAAATCAAGCTGCAACCGAGGTATTAGCCAAATGGGTTGGTGCCTCAATTGAAGATAGTTCTTGGGAAATTTTATGGAAACTAAGGAACTTAAATCCACACCTTGTGGACAAGGTCCTCTGAGAAGGGGAGAAATGTTAGGGCCTTGTGGACAAGGTCCTTAAAGGGGTGGAGAATGTAAGGTGTAGCAGGGGGACTGTTATGGAAACTAATGTAGGAAATGGAAGTTGGCATTGGGAGGGAATAAGTGAATTAAACGGTGTGTTTAACCAATTAAATAAAACAGTGCGTATTGGTTTGTAACAGAAATAACAGCCTGTAGTGCAGATTCGGCTCTATACGTCGACGTTCTATTCTTCTTCTTCATTCTATAAATAGGATTGTAATAGCAGAGTAAGGCATTGAACAATCTGGATTAATTCTCATTTCTTGTAAGGAGGCTAAGGTTCCTCGAAAGCCCGTGGCAAGAATCAATAAAAGTGATTCTTGATTTTACATTCCTGTTTGTATGCGTGAGTAAGGTTACTGCGTTATTTCTCTTGAGTTGCAATATTCTCTGGTTTGGAACCTTACATTGGAAATGTATCTGCATTGTTTTGTAGGAAATTAACCAAAAGAGTGGCATAAATGGTTATCTTGGGCTGAGTATTGTGATAACACTAGCTAGCATTCCATCACCAAGTAAGCACAATTTGAGTTGGTATATTGCATAGCACCACCCAATCTACTTAAGTACATTCCAGGCATAACTCATGTTGAAGTGATGGGGAAGGAGTTTGGGCAACCTGTTGAAGCCTTGAAGCATCTTAAGCAGAATCTACAATTGGCACAAGAGTAAATGAAGAGGCAGTATTGTGGGAAGCACAAAGATGTGGAGTACGAAGTAGGGGTTTACGATCTCAAGCTTCAACCCTATAGGCAGTCTCCCTTAAATCTCCATCACAACATGAAATTGGCAACTCGTTATTATGGTCCCTATTAAGGCAATTACAGCTGTTACCTCAGGAGAAGGACGTGCACCTACAGCTGCAGCCTTAGAATACAACTCACCTATTATTAAGGCCGTTACAAGTGCTGCCTCACAAGGACAAGGACGTGCACCTACAGATGCAGCAAACCATTTAGCCTCTGGCCTACGTGTATATGCAGAGCACGCAGAGAAGAAGCATTTCAGCAAAATCCCGAAGGCTACAGAATGAGAATATTATAGGGGCTGATGTGTACCAATCATTTGCATTTGGTTGTTATGAAAAAGTCTATAAATATAGACTCTGTTTTGTATCAAGGATATGAAAAGAAAGTGAATGAATTCTAAATGAGTTAAACCTTCTTTGTGTCATTCTATCGAGTAACTTCTGTGCCAAAGCTCTAATATTCAATAGTCCCTTCCAAATCTGCAAGAAAATAAGCAAGGTGGTGTATCAGTTGGATCTTCCACAAGGTTAACGCTTTCATTCTGTTTGTCATGTGAGTCTACTAAAGAAAAAGGTGGGGGAGGCAATCACAATATCACCACAACTCCCACCCGTGAGTCAACAAGAAGAGATTCTAGATATCTCCTCCAAATACAAGACTTTTTGGACCAGTGTATTCATAGAAGGAAGAAAAGAATTCTGGTTCACTGGCAAAATTTACCTATGGAAGAAGTGATGTGGGAGGAGGCTTCCTCATTTAAGCAACGAATTCTTGAATTTTCTACCCTTCTGGACAAGGGTGCTCCTTAAGGAGGGAGGGATGTCACGTGCATTATCCAGCAGCAGTAGGAGCATATTAGTTGAGAAGTCTTGCTGCAGTAGGAGATCCTTATAGCAAGGCACCCTAACAACAAATGTTATCAACTTATCATCTTATCACTTATCACCTATTTATTATTTATCCTTAATTGTAGGGAGTTATCTTAATTTGTAGGAGTTTAGCTAGTTATCGGGTGTTATGTTGGTTGTTTACATCGTGTACGCCTATTGTCTATTTAATCATATGCCATTAATTAATAAAGCTGCTGGTTTGTCAAATTTTTATTCTAGTTCTGTGGGTTCATTGTCGATACTTTAAAGAGAGTCAAGGTACGTAACAGATTATTTGTTGTAATTTGTTTGAGATGAAAAGGCTAATTAATCACACACCGTTGATATTGAATGATTTACACGGGGAAGTGTGTCTATTATGTTCCCCTCATTACTGTTGAATTTATGTTTGAATGTCTTTCTTGGCGTTTTGGTTTAGTAATTTACTGTCAATGATTTTTTTTGTACATTTGGGTACATTTGGGAGAGAGGGGGTTCCGAACTCCATACCTCTATTTTGGAGGTTGGGGGNAAAAAAAAAAAAAAAAAAAAAGCAAAAAAAATTAGATTTGCAAACTAGTGTGGAGGACATATCCTTCGTACCATTGACATGATATGATTTGATTTAAAAGAGAATTCAATTTTAAAATTATTTTTCAAATCAAATTTTTCTATATGTATTTAACTTTTTGATCATTTTAATGAGTCTCACAACAAATGATGTAATTAAACTAGGGTTTTGCATTTCTTCCGTAACTCCGACTTTGACTGACCACCCCGATTTGACTTTGAATCCAACAGTGTTCAAAGCCAATATTGGCACCAAACTCCGACCTTTCAAAAAATTTTGTTTTTCTGACTGCCACTTGATAAGTGTGATTTTTTTTGTGATTTTATTCCTCTTTTATTTATGAAAAGTGTCAATTTCCCTTCAATACTATTGATTCTATTTTTATCTCTATATATTTTTCTTTATTTTCTTAGATTTGAAGGAATGAGAAGATTTAGTGTGAAATGAAAGCATTTTGGTACAAAAGAAGAGACCACAGATCCAGACCGACAAGAGGCAATGAGACCTAAAGAGAGCCGAGGAGATTTGGGTGAGGAGCCTTGTTCGGCGGATAGCAAAGAATTTTATCTCACCCAAAGATGAGAATAGTCGTTCCTCTTAGTAGGCGAGGAGACCCAATGGCTAGTAGAATTGGCGAGAAGAGTTAGGCGATGAACAAAATATTTTACTTCCTGGGCAAGAAGACATGGCGACAAGCTTCTAGGCGGTTAGATTGGGCGACTAGTCTAAACGACCAACTTAAAAGACCAATTTAAATGACATCGTGGGCAACAACTAGCAAAGACGAGCAGCTTTGCCGTTCAGGAGGTTGGCGAGAGGAGTATTTCATTTCAGTCAGGAACCTTACATCTTGGCCATTAGGTGAGGAGACTAGTTATATTCAGCGTACACGACATCTACCCGATGGAACCCTCCTGAGTTCCACAATCAATTTGCTAACCATCAAATCCTCCCAACTTCCTCAAATCAAGCCGCTTATCCCTGATCTTCCATTTTAGATAATTTCGTTATTTTTTGGATACTTTTCTTCTATGTTAACATTTCTTTTTAGAAACTATTTTCCATATCTTTAGGCTAGATTGTAGCCGCATTTATCTTGTTTCCAGATTTGAATTTTGACATCTATTTAATCCCAACTTGTGGGATGACTAGAAAAGAGAGTCTGCATTTTAGAGTTAGGTAGAGAGTCTGCGTTTTAGAGTGAGTAGAGAGTCTGAGTTTTAGAGTCTACTAGTCCAGAGTGTACTTCAAGGAGGCAGATCTGGAAGGCAGAGGCGAGAGCAACATGCTTCATCAACCGACTCCAACAAAGAACACTATTTCTATTCTTTTTCTTTTCAGTTTTATTATGAACTAATTTTATTTTCTAGAGCTTTGATGAAGTCTAGCGTTGATCACACAATTTATATTCTAAGTTATTTGATTTTCAATATTTCTATGATTGAGTATTTATTCCTTATTCTTAATGCTTGCAATTTTCTAACTAACTATTGCTCGATCTATTGGATTGTAATGAAACCGAGAGGTGATTTGTGATTAGAGCTCTAGGATTAAGCACCATTAGTTGAGTGAAAGTAGAGATACTTTCTCGTGATTAGTGTGATTTTTAAGAAAAATTCAAAGAACTTAATGAGTTTCCAATTAGCTAAATTCACATAGAAATATGGAGTTATTAATTAGAGATATTTTTAATATTGTTCGAGAGAAAATATTGAATAGTTAAGGAATTTTTATTATCAACATGGGATAATTGGAATTCTATAACAAAGAAGAATAAATTGTGTGGGATTCGCCAGGTGAAATCAAACGCTTTAGATCTATTCTTATATCTAAAATCTTAATTTTAATGCTCTTTTCTTCAGTTTGAATTAGATAATCCATTCTAATTTAAGTTTTCCAAATAGTAATTAATTTAGTAAATTTCAGTACTCAATAGCATAATTAATCTCTGTGAGATTGACATCCGTTTTATTTAAAACACTTTACTATTTGTTAGGATTCTGTGCACTTACAGAGATTTTTAACAAAACACCACTTTTACAGCAGAGGACACTTTTCCATTTTTTCTTCCATAGGTTATTTGTTTTCTTCACAATGTTACTACACTTTTCTTCCCAATGTCTACCACTTTTCTTCCAAATGTCTGCCACTTTTCACACTATTCGGAGCTCCTTCCCATGTCTTCCAACTGCCACTTTTCTTTTGTAGCCTTTTGAACACCTTTTCAAGTTTGCTGCCTTTCCTTTTTCTCTTGTGTTCATCTTCCCCTTTTTTTCTTATGCGTTTTATTCTTTGCAAGGCTCAAGCAAACAAGACTTCTCTGGTTCATGGTTTTTTCTCTTCTGCGTTTAGGTTCCAATTGAAACAACTTGTCTGCCACAAACTCAGCTAGTTCGACATCAGTGTGTTTTCTGCAAGCACCAAGCAAAGCTCCCCAAACACTCGCATCAGGAATCCACTCCTATTTGAAGCCGAAGTCAGAATTCAAAATTACCTTCGACTGAAGTTGAAGTCAGATATCGGAGTTCACGATTCTAACTCCGTCAAAATCAACGTTCAAACCTAAATTAAACACCAACTAATACATATATGGTGTAATGTGCATGGCACGAGAGTAGTAATATATGCAATCAAGCTAAAGATGACTACTCATCATTAGAGGGGGAAAAGAAAGTTAAAAATGGCTTACTTGATCAAACATGTCACTTGCTTAAACTATCACATTCGAGCATAATTAAAGCCTAATCATTCTTTTAAATTGCTTCAAGCTCGTTACCATTGGCTTGTAGAAATCAAGCAATTAGCGGTACTTGTTATGAGGATTCCTAGATAAATGCTTGTACCTATTACATTTCAAAATGATTACTTGTTTAAGTGAATATACATATATATATACACCTCTGCTACGTACAAGTGGCATTTGCAAACAGTAGGTAATCGCTGTATATGGGACCTTACGTGGAAGGAAAAAGAAACAAAAAGCAAAAAAGCAAAAAGGAAAATGCAAAGAAACAAAAATGCTGGAAGGAAAGGAAAGGGCGAGATCGAGATTTTTCTTCTTCTTCAGGTGAGTAGCAGACTGGAGCACAACTAAGGATTCCTGGTACGTTGAAGCATTTTTCCACCAAGAAAAAAAAAACTGGGATCTGAAAGAAGTCTTGGATTAACTCCCTCAAACTCTAGCTTCTACAAATGTAAGAAACTGAGAAGATATGGCCTGGCCTAGCCTGCTTAGCTAACCACAAAAATGAAGTAGAATTGCTATCGCCTATTAAGGAATACACAAGATGCCTAAAGTTATTTTTTTTTCCAATCCACCCGATAGGGGAAACATGGGGTTTAAATTTACAAACAATTAAAACACAATGGCCAGTGGGTAGCTTCAAACAAAAACCATTATACCCAGAACCCATCTAAAGTCTATCCATATAATATGGTTTTGGGTTGTTGAACTTAAGAGTAGAAAAAGCATTAAGGCCTCATAATGCAATAGCTCAACAACACAAATGCCGGATGAGTTTTGCAGAACGAACCTTAAATTTGCAAAGAATAATACCTTAAAAACATGGAATTTCGAGAGTTGCAGAGATTGAGATGAAGTCCAAATCCATTGGATATTATAATACTAAATTAGTAACAAACCTTAAGTGGTTAGCTAAAGATTTGTGGAGAGGCAGAGCAGCTTCGTGGGAGGGAAGATCTCGGAAGACGAAGGGAGGAGGGCTTGTTCGAGGTCTTCGAAGGGAGGGAATGTTGTTCGTGGGAAGAGTGGTCTTTGAAGGGAAAGAGTGTTCATGGGAAGATGAAGGGGAGGGGACAAAGCGGATCATTTTCCATTTGATTGAAATGGTGCCGTCTCATTTTCCACATGGGCACCGACTTCCCAGCAGTTACGCGTGGCGACTGCAAATAGCTTTTTTCATACATATATATATATAGCCCATTTAACATAAAATATGAAGTACGATGAAATATGGATATACAATTTTTTAAAAATTCTTTATCACAATTCTCGTTTGTTTTCAAGAAATTTTTCAACTCATCTCATCTAATCATTACAAATTTTTCACATTTTCAAACAAAATAAAATAAATAATTCAATTTTTTTTAATTTTAAAATAAAAATAATATAAAAAATTATATTCTAATAATATTTTATTTTATTTTTATTTTTAATCTCAACTCATCAAAAATAAACTAAGCCTAAGATAACGTTCAGTACTTTTCAGTCTATATATCTGGTTTTCATTTTTCGAAATTAGTACCTTTGGCTTAATAATTTGATTAGAACAACTACTTATAATTATGGTCAAGATTCAAATTAGTTTTATGGTTAGACTCCTGATCAAGAAAGCTGACGTGGTCGTTTATTATTATTATTTTTTTAGCTATTCATGCATGGTCATGACTTTGCATTTTTTTAACCTTATAAATGTTAACTGTACATGATACCATTGATCCATACGGGGTCTTCATACTGATACCGACGTGACATTCAACAGACATGTCAGGAAAACAATGACGAAGTCCTGCCGAAAGGAACTTAGTATCATGTACAAATGTACCAATTCTGAGAAAGTAATTGTTCCTTAGAATAATCTCTAGTGACGATTTTAACTATTTGTCTCAGTGTGCATGGAATTAATAGACCATGGTCATAATGTGCATGTCTGTGTGTGGGCGCATCTTTGCTAGTTCACAAATGTAAATAAAGAAACAATCTTGAGTGAGTCATCTAGTAAACTTTGGAAGCCGGTACGTTTGTTGGATTAAATATAAATATTGCACGTGAACCATCAAATTAATGTAAAAATGATAGAAACCTGTTATGGGATAATTTTGATCAATTCAAACAGAAAGCAGCTTCTGATGGCATATTATCACAAGAGAGTAGTATTATGTACCCTCCCATGAATGAATATATAGCCGCAGGCCCGCATGTGAAGATATATCTTCACATGGATTATTATTATAATTATTATAAAAGAGAAGCTGGGAACGCATGCATTATATATGCATAATTCTTGATCAAGTTTAAGGACAGAAAGTGATAACATAATCAGATACAGCGGAGCAGGTAAAGGTGTTGTTCACATCATCATAAGCATAGATATAAGCTTGAGGGCATTGGTTCTCAAAGATCATTGAATAGTTTGTGGGAGGACATGTTTGTGGGGTATTGAAACCGTCAGTGCAGCAGTATTGTGGCTGATGGAATGCTATGCATGCGCTCTTGCATGCGATTACGCTCCCATCCGCAGCTTTCACTTGCAGCTCAACTGGGCAAGCCGCGTTCACATTGGCCGGGCAACTCGTGGTCTGGCAATCAACACTCCCGCCTACTATGCTCACTGAAACATGCAGGTTGAAGCCGTCGACAAGGCTGACATCGTAAAAGTCTTGCCCACCATTCCCTACTATGTTTATTTCCACCAAAGATGTCGGCGGTACCGCACCATTGCCATTGCATGCAACCTTTCCGGAGGTGCATTCTGCAGTAGCACAAGAGAACCTTCTTGAGGCATCTGTGGAGCAACCAGTTCATGCCCAAAAACGGCTTTTCCATGGAGCTTGGACATCTAGTGATGTGAATGCTTTGGATGCCAACTCAAACCCAGTTGTTGATAGTTAAGGTTTCTGATCAGCAGTTAGGGTTCCTGGCCAGATGGTATTGGGACAGTTGTTTATGAAAGTTATTCTAACGGATTGAGCACCTGCAATATTCACACATATGCAACATCAAACAAAATAATTCCTTGTCACCATTCATATATGTCGAACATGAAAGCAACATATCCATCTTAGATATATGCATGCAGCAAATGAATTTAGTCAAAGATATACCAATATTTTAGCTAGTAAATCACACATGCATGCTTATCACAATGATACATGAGGTGCATATATATATAAATATATATATGCTATGATATTGACATAGTATTCACGTTCTAATATTACAACATAATTAAGCCTACTTATGCAAACGATCAATTTTCATTGGCTCATTTTATGATAGCATGAGTATACCACATGTCCGTTCTCTGAGTACAGTATCTAATAATTGTTCATAACTTGTCTGTTGGAGGTCCATAGTTGATCTAGGACCCACCATCCAATAGTTAAAGCATTTAATTAAGATTCGTACCTGGCCGGGACTCACAATTAAATGAATGCTTAATGACAAAATAAATAAAAGCAATTAATATTTTTATTCATGCTAAAACGTTGAAGAAATTTGGATACTGATCAACATGATCCCGAGGCGTACCAGAGAGGAAAAAGAAAGCCAAGATGAGGGAGGAAACTGAAAGGGTACTCTTCATCATTGCTAGATAGATAAAGGTGGTGCATGTGGTAGTAGTGACGTTGCATACTATGAACATGGGATGAGGATCCATATTCAATGTTATATATAGAGGCTCCATACGTGGTTTCTTTCAACCAACGCCGATAAATTAGGTACCGGGACCTTCATGTCGATCGGACGTATACGCGGTTGGGGCTACGAGTGCCACGCAAACCAATCTCTAACTAGGGTCCCATGCATTTTGTCAAATATTCTCTTCAATAATGTATGGTACGATCGAAAAAAAATTATATGTTTTGTGTAATATAGTAAAAAAATTAGCTAAAAGTTCGTACCATACATTATTGAAGAGAATTTTATGGTTAAAATTTTATGTTTTTTTAGCTAAAATATAAATTTTTTCCGTACCATACATTATTGAAGAGAATGGACAAAACACGCAAACCAATGTTTTCAACTATTTCAAACTTTTTAAAACAAAGAGTACTGAATTATTAAAAAAAAAACAAAGAGGTACTGCTAGATCCACTGCTGGTAGGTTTTGCTGGAGTTACTATTGGTTCTAATATATTTTTTTCATGTCTTTTTTATATACATTTTTTTAATACTTTTAAAAGTATTAGAAAAATAAATAAATTTAGAATATTATTAAAAAACACTTCTTTAATCATAAAGTAAAATAAAATTATTACAAATACTTCCTTAATCACGAAGTAAAATAAAAAAATAAAAATTTTTTTATTCTTCAGGATTAAGGAAGTATTTTTTAATGATATTGTAAATTTTTTTATTTTTCAAAAATATTAAAAATTATTAAAAAAATCTATATAAAAAAAAAAGAACTAAAAAGAACACATGTTAGAGCCAACGGGAGCTACCAGCAGTGACTCTAGCATTATTCTTAAAACAAATGTACCAATTTTGAGAAAGTAAAACCACAAGAACTTAAACAGTAATTTTTCCTTAGAATAATCTCTAGTGATGATTTTAACAACCATTTGTGTCAGTGTGCATGGAATTAATAGACCCTGGTCATAATGTGGGGGCATCTTTGCTAGCTAGCTCACAAATGTAAATAAAGAAACAATCTTGAGTGAGTCATTTAGTAAACTTTGGAAGCCGGTACGTTTGTTGGATTAAATATAAATATATTGCACGTGAACCATCAAATGTAAAAATGATAGAAACCTGTTATGGGATAATTTTGATC
>QEOT01001591.1:44823-64914 GCA_003123785.1 Pterocarya stenoptera
ACAATATCATTAAAAAATACTTTCTTAATCACGAAGTAAAATAAAAAAAAATTATTTTTTTATTTTACTTCGTGATTAAGGAAGTATTTTTAATAATTTTTTTTTACTTCATGATTAAGGAAATATTTTTTAATAATATTGTGATTTTTTTTATTTTTTTAAAATATTTAAAATTGTTAAAAACATCTATATAAAAAAAGAATTAAAAAATACACATAAAAAATATACACTAGAGCCAGCGGTAGCTCCCAGCGGGAGCTACCAGCGGTGGCTCTAGCACCGCTCTTGCATTAATTTTTAAAAGGAAAATGCTGGGTGTCCCGCTCCCAGCTCCCGCTGGGAGCTACCGTTTGCATAGTGTGTTTTTTTGTGTTTTTTTTTTAATTCTTTTTTTATATAAATTTTTTTAAGGAAGTATTTTTTAATGATTTTTTTTTACTTACTGATTAAGAAAATATTTTTTAATAATATTCTAAATTTATTTTATTTTTTTAAAATATTTAAAAGTATTAAAAAATTTATACAAAAAATAACTTAAAAAAAAAACACATAAAAAAACACTACAACAGCCCCAGCGGGAGCCCCCAGCGGGGGCTGTAGCATGATCCTTTTTAAAAACTTCTAGGCATTGATTGCACGGATAATGCTTTATCTCCCGCTGGGGGCTCCCGCTGGGAGCTCCCGTTGGAGTTTGTATGTGTTTTTTTAATGTGTTTTTTTTTTAATTTTTTTATATAAATTTTTTTAATAATTTTAAATATTTTAGAAAAATAAGAAAATTAGTAATATTATTAAAAAATATTTTCTTAATCATGAAGTAAAATAAATAAATAAAAAAAAATATTTTTATTTTACTTCGTGATTAAGGAAGTATTTTTTAATAATTTATTTTAACTTTCTGATTAAGAAAGAATATTTTAATAATATTCTAAATTTATTTTATTTTTTTTAAATATTTAAAAGTATTCAAAAATCTTTATAAAAAATAATTTAAAAAAAATATATGAATAAAACAACACTACACCCCAGCGGTAGCTCCCAACGGGAGCCACCAGCGGGGCTGTAGCAGTATCCTTGATTGCACATATTATTCCACGTGTTGTTTTCTGGCCAGTGCTTAAGTGACAGTCAAAGTCTATGTCAGCCTTTCCAAAAGAAGAGTACTGGAATCCACAAAGGGCCCTATTTGAAACTTCACGGTAACCAATGCCTATTCTTGCCGTAATGCTACCTTGGAGATTACAAGTTGAAAAAAATTAAAATTTATTACTACAAAATTAGTAGACTTTATTTCTATTTTAAAAGAATTATGCAGCATTTATACACTCCATAATTATAAATATTATTTTTTATTTTTAAATGAGATGTACCAATTTTGAAAGAGTGAAACAACATGGACTTGAAAAGTAATTTTCGCTTAAAATAATTTCTTGAGATTTAGTACTCGTTTAGATAATGAGATGAGATGATATGAATTTAAATAAGTTAAATAAAATATTATTAACCATTTGTATCCGTGTCCATGCATATATCTTTGTGTGCAGGCGCGTATCTAATTTGCTCACAAATCAAAATAAAGAAACAATCTTGAGTGAGTCATCTAATAAACCTTGAAAGCCAGCTCTGGATCAAGTCTTGTATGTGAACCCTTAAATGTAAGAATGATAGAAAACTCGTGCTATGGGTTAATTTTGATCAATGCAAACAGAGAGATTCTGGTGGAGTACTAGTAGTATATTGTACTCCCATGAATGAATATATGGTTGCATGTGAAGATGGAGTACCTAGTTGCATACAGGCCAAAAGCAAAAGAAATTTATATAATTTGCCCATTTATTTATGAATTTTCTATATGTAGTAATTCATTATTATTAGAATTATTATAAAGAGAAGATCAGAACTCATGCACTATGCACGCATGCATAATTCTGTACTCCCATCTCATGATCAAGTACTTCAAGGGCAGAAAGTGATAACGTAATTAGGTGCACCGGAGCAGGTGAAGGTGCTATTCACATCATCATAAGCGTAGCTATAAGCTTGAGGGCACTGGTTCTCAAAGATCATGGAATAGTTCGTTGGAGGACATGTTTCTGGAGTATCGAAATTGCCAGTGCAGCAATATTGTGGCTCACCGAACGCTGTGCATGCACTCTTGCATGCGATCACGCTCCCATCCGCGGCTTTCAGTTGCAGCTCTGCTGGGCAAACTGCATTCACATTGGCCGGGCAACTCGAGGTCTGGCAATCACCGCTCCCGCCTTCTGTGCTCAATGAAACAGGTAGGTTGAAGCCATCAACAAGGCTAACATCGTAAAAGTCTTGCCCGCTATTCGCTGCTATGTTGATTTCTACCAAAGATGCCGGCGGGATCGCACCATTGCCATTGCATGCAACCTGTCCAGAAGCACAATCCGCAGTAGCGCAAGAGAACCTTCCTGAGGCATCCGTGGAGCAACCAGTTCGTGCCCAAAAACGGCCTATCCATGGAGCTTGGACATCTATTGATGTGGATGCTTTGGATGCTAACTCAAATCCGGTTGTTGATAGTTGAGGTTTCTTATCAGCGGTTAGGGTTCCTGGCCAAACGGTATTGGGACAGTTGTTTGTGAAAGTTATTCTAGCAGATTGAGCACCTGCAATATTCATATATATGCAGCATCAAACAAAATAATTCCTTGTCACAACGCATATATGTTGAACATGAAAGCCAACAATATATCCATCTCTGCAAATGATTTCGAGCATAAATCACACATGCATGCTTATCAACATGATACATGTGCATATATGACATAGTACTTATGTAAACAACCAATTTTGGTAGGCATGTCATTTTATGATAGGATAAGTATACCACATGTGTGTTCTTCGACAGTAACTAATAATTATTCATCATAAGCCTTGCTAGTACAACCATACGGGAGAGAGAGAGATTGTTCAATAGAAAAAAAAAATTTTTTAAATGTGATCACACATATATCTAAAATACACACACACATGATATATATAGCCCATTTTCCAATACTTAAAGCATTGAAGAAATTTGGATACCGATCATCGATCATGAGATCGATCATCGACGACATACCAGAGAGAAAAAAGGAGGCTAAGGCAAGGCAGGAGATCATCATGAGTGAAAGTGTCTTCATGCTTGATGGATAGATAGGCGAAGTAATTAATTTGATTATCTCAATGTATATACTGCTACGTACTACGTTGGTGCTATATATATACACATATATAGGGAGGTTCGGCCATACACGGAAGATCAGTTTTCTTCATTTAGACCGAATAGTATAAGGTCCGGACTATCGGACAAGAACTTAAATAGACATTCATCCCTAACAAATTCATAAACTAATTACTTTATTATTCGAGCTTCGAGTTAATTTAAAGCTTTGAGTTAATTTTGGAGACTAGTCAAACTGCATATGGGTTTACACCTTCTTGGTCTTATAACTTATTTATTTATTGCATCGCATGAATTTTCTTCGATACAGTAATTTATATGGCAGCAACATGACCACCTAGCTAGTCCATATAACGCCTCAAATTAAATTCTTCCTTCTAGATTGGTCACGAGACCGTATGCAAGTTACCTTAATATTGCGTAAGGTTGCTTGCATCTTCTGCCACCTTAATTATTTGAATTCATGCGAGTAATAAGTGGTCCAAGTTTAAACTTGGACCACTTATTACTGATGGAAATGCTGATGCGCCCATACATATATATAGACTGATGGAAATGCTCTATCTCAGCGTTATATGGTCGCTGCAAATATGAAAACTTTCGCTGCTGTTGAATATGTAGTATTGCGTCTATCACAAAGTCGTCGGTACTTTATTCCATTTCCGTCGACCAAGTGCGACGTAATAGGCTTCTAAAAGCGCCACTAAAGGCTTTCAACATTTCCAGCACTTATGTGATATATTCCTTGAAGAACAAAACTATATGTTTTTTCTAGCAGATAATTGTATACTCCATGAATATCTGGTTTGAAATGGTCTTTGGTTGTAAATAGTCTTTTGGTCGCGATAAATTGATCGGAAAAGGTTGCATTTGTTGTAATGCATGTATCTACTTGCACTGTCTACTTGACTTTTCTTTCATCTGTCTGTCCTTCTCAAAGTTATTGACCATTTATTTCTCTTAGCTAACCACTGGAGTTTTGAAGGAAACTGAATTCAAGTCCAAGCCCTACGCCATAAAAATCTTTTTATGGTCAACTAAAAATTCAGTTTTTATGGCTGAGGGCCTAGACTGGAATTCGGTTTACTAAAAGTTTCAATGGTTAGCTAAGAGAAATAAATGGTCAATAACTTTGAGAATTGAAATTACCCAAATGCTCATATATCGTAAAGGAAATATATACCAATTCACTCAACAAATTAGTTAGACGTCAAGCATGCAATTAATTTCAATAAATAAGCAATAACATAGAATAACTAAGTCCGTAATACCAATTTTGGTTACGAAAGAAAATCCTTTGAAGAATTTCTCAAAGGCAAAACCCTACGGGGCAGTCAAACCCAGAAAAGTCAATCTTATTATTTGAAAATCAATTACAAGTAATTCTCAATTACAAAATATTTGTAACTTCACTCTCTTACTTGACCAAATAAGCGACCTGTTTGTCTTTTACCACAGTAGCAATTAGAACCTTTAGCAATCTTCAAACTATTGAGTTCCCTCTTGGAACTCCAGTGGCCGAACTCGATTACTTCAACTCCAACACAGAGTAAGCACGCACCAAAAGAGAGAGAGAGAGAAAAAAAAAGTAGAAAATCATTCGCAAGAATTCTCTCACACTCAAGCACTTGGATCTCTCTCAAATCTCCAAGATCTGAGAAATAACTAATCAAAAGATCTCTTCCCTCAGCCGAAATCCTCATTTAAATAATCTGCCCAGTATTTGATTTGTAGTCTGTGAAAAACTCTGCCGACGCGACTGTTGACACCTGGCACTAAGTCTTCTCAGCAATATAGTTTCCATTCAAATTCTTCATAGGATAATTTCAAACTCCTTAGAATTCGGATACCTATACTCTTGACTTATCTAAAACATTATCTAATAACTTCTAGATACACTTCAAATGTTTATAGTTAAAATCAAAGTGTTTTACATTCATCCAACTTACAATGTAACAACTTAAACAAATCTCTAACGTTCTAGTCATCTAATCCTAATCATCCACTTTTATATTTACAATCTCCCCCTTTGGCAAATTGGTGACAAAATACTCAGTTGATAAATGTAGTGTGTACCAGAAATAAAAACAACCAGCAGACCGAGATCTCGTGAAAAAAAATCTTAATCTAGTAATGAGAAGAAATAACATAGAAAATTAATTGAAATTAGTCTCAACAAAACTAAAGGTTAGACGTATTCTAATCCTACTAAGATTCTGTTCTAGTGATAACCATGTTCAGTAAGTAAGAAATCAAGACATTGTTTATCTAGATTATATCTCAAAATAAGCAAAACAATTTCTAAACTAAAATATCAAACGTAAATTTCAACCCCTGCCTGCTGACGTGGCTGGCGATTTTTAGAGCTCTACTAGGGCTGGATACGACGCGCGGTTTCTCATTGCTTCTTTCTCTTTAGGAGGCCCTCTGATAACCCCTGTTGAGATGGATTCTTCTAGGAAACAGAAGGTTGTCGAGGTTGATATAGATCGAAAGGTGGAGGGGGTGAGTGATCTGGAAGGGCATTCCTTTACTAATGCATTGAAGCATCCCCTGCCCCGGTTTAAATTTCAGTTGCTGCTGCATAAGCTGGAATTGATTCAAGGTGAGTTAGGGTTAGTTTTCACGGAAGCAGAAGTGGAAAGCGTTGCGGAGGATCTAAAGTTTGCTCTGGTCTTGAAATTTGTTTCGAGCTGGCCATCCATTGACATGTTGAGGTTGCAAATTATGAAGACCTGGGGTTTCTCAGAGGTTCCTATGATCAGCTTCATGGATGAGCACCATGTTTTGCTGCATCTGGCTAATGAGAAGGATTACCTCCATGCGTGGGCACGAGAAGGAAGGGTGGTGGCAGGATGCAAATTTTGACTATTTAATTGGACTGTGGATTTCAACATGGCTAAGGAACTATCCATTGCTCCACAATGGATTTTCCTTCTGGGCCTTCCCCTTCATCTCTATCAGGTGGAGTGTCTCCAAAGTTTTGCTTCCAGATTTGGGAGATACTTGGGCACTGACAATGCGACTCTTTACCGAACCAAGTCGACTGGGACGAGACTCTGTGTTGAGATTGATTTACAGGACAAACCATTTAAAGGTTTTCCTATGGTGGTTGGACAGTATCATTGTTAGCAAGAGGTTGTGTATGAGAAGCCTGGATTTTACTGTAAGAAGTGTTCTTGGCAGGGTCACACGGATGTTGTGTGTCATGCAGGGGAGAGAGGGAGCCGACAAGTCATAAGGGGAGAACTTGCGACAAAGAAAAAGGGGGATGATCAGGTTTGGAAGGAGGTTGGGAGGAAGAAGGTGCAGATAGAGAAGAGTTCAAACCTAGCTATGGATGACAATGTGATAGAAAATCCTATGTTGATCAAAGAGACGCCAAATGGGGGAGTAGTTTGTGATGAAGGAACGCAGGTGTTGATTGTTGAATATGAGGAGCCTATTGGTTCAAGGGAGCAACCTGATTGTAATGCTCTAGTGACCCTAGAAGGGGAGCAAACTGGAGAGGCGTCAAGGGGTTGTGAAGGGAGGATTGTGGTGACTAAGATTGAAGATGGGGAGGTTACGAAACTAGCTTGTAATGATGCAGTGACCCTAGAAGGGGAGCAACCTGTTTTTGATTCTGAAAAGAGCCCTTTAGTTAATAGCCTGGTGCTCGATCGAGAAGATGATGAGGATTTTTTTCCCTGTATTAATCGATTTGAGGTCATGTCGGAAGGCAACGATGATGTGGAAGTGGATAAGGGCAAAGATTTTGACTCTGATCCTAGTACTCAGGTGGATCCATAGGGAAGCAAAAAACTCAAAGGAGGTACTGTTCAAAAGCCCAACCCCAAAAATTAAGTTTATGATTAACAAGTTGATTTGGAATGTTTGTGGTCTAGGGACGTCCAAAAGTATAATATTGCGGTTCTGGCTATTTCTGAACCGTTTCAAGTTGTTGATAAGTTGCAGAGATGGGCGTTATCTCTTCAGTTCCCTTTTTTTTATTCTAATGCTGACTTGGGAGGTAAGGTTTGGATTTGCTGGAAAGAAGGGATTCATATGGAGGTTGTGGGTGTTTTGAATCAATGTATTACAGCTTTGTTTTCTTATCTGAATGGTTCCATTCTTGTTTTCTTTGTCTATGTAAAGTGTGCTCAGATGGATGGTAAAGTGCTATGGGATCACCTTTGTGGCGTTTCTTGTGTAGGCATCCCTTAGGTTGTGATGGGTGATTTCAACATCAATCGTTCGAATGATGAAAGGGTTGGGGGTAATCCGAGATTGAGATCCTCTATGGAGGATTTTAATAATTGTATTCATGCTTGTGGATTAATTGATTGGAGGATGGAAGGGAAACAACTTTCTTGGTGTAATGGTGTAACACCCTAGTCCTTCCTTCCTTCTTCAGACGTAAGAAATTACGTCTGATGTGACAGCCCGCTCCTCCTCTCTAGTGTCAAAGAGTCTCGTTACGCGTGCCAGACCCCGATGGCGTGTTTTTAAAGATACTACGTGATTTCTAAAGTTATCTTTGTGTTTTAAAGTTATGTATTTTAAAGGGAATATTCTCATCGTTATTTATCTAAGTAATATTTTAAATAACTAAATTATAATATCTTTGAAGAGCTCCAAAAATATTATAATTGTGGGAATCATTTTATATAAATGATTTTCAGTTATTTAAAATATTATGTGATCTAAATAATGATGGAATCTTTAATTAANTTCAGTTATTTAAAATATTATGTGATCTAAATAATGATGGAATCTTTAATTAAATTAATGGTTTTATTCTTTTAAATATTTTAAATAAGACTTCATCATTTTATAAATGATGAAGGAATATTATTTTAAATAATATTCTACCTTTATTCCTCTCAATAATGCTTTTAATTAAATAAACGTTAACATGTTTTTAAATTAGTGTTTAAGGGTCATCGTGGACCATTTTATAGATCTCCTAGACGTCGAGTTTTAGTATAAAACCCCAGCCCCTCTCTCTTCTCGCTCACTTGTCCCTCCCCTTTCTCTCTCCTCCCTCTCGGCTTGCACTGCATGGTGCAGCCCTCTCTCTCGCCCGATCTCCTCCACTGCCCAGTCCAGCGCCGCCGTGCGCCACCCCACCGGCATCGCCTCCCTCCAGCGAGTCTCCAAGCACTGGCCTTGCTCCCTCACGCTCGCCCCTCCTCTCCCACGGTGATGCACAGCCCGAATGGGCTTAGTGCTTCATGCACCGTTCTCCAGCGCCACCACTCCCACGGCAGCCTCCCCTACCACCGACCTGTCCCCTCCAGTAGCCTCAGCCCCTCCCATGCAGCCACCTCCCTCCACCATGCACGTGCACAGCTCACCCACGCAGGGGTTCACTGTGCAGCCTCTTAGCGTTGCAGTGCACGGCCATCTCGGCCACTGGACACCACCACGAGACTCCTCGGGTCTCCCCCTTCCTCCTCCCATGAACCCATGGCCAATAGGACTCTCCTCCACCTCTCGATGTTCCCACGGACGCCGCCCGGGTTTAGCCTCCCCCGACGCCGTACACCACCACCCACGACATGTGACCACCCTCTCCAGCACCCTCAAGCCACCACGAAGCCAATCGGACCACCCATGGCCCCGATCTGCCACCCACGGCCCCACACTCTCTCTCACTCTCCCATGGCTTCTCCTCCCTCACAGTGCACTGCCAGCCGCCATGGACCACCGTGCTGACCACCACCGACCCTCCACGGCTCCACCAACAACCTACCCTAGCCTAGCCCAAGCCCAAACCACCACTTTACGTGGTGGGTAATCATTGCACGTGATGGACAGTCACTGCGCATGACTGACCGCCACTATACACGGCAAGATCCGCCGTGATACGCTCCCTTTCTAGCATCATCAAGGCCACCTTAAGCCCTTCCAAGACCACACCTAGCTATCCAAATGCCTGAACAGTCACTGTACGCGGTGTAGCCACCCCATACGTTCCTCCGGCGTAATTGCTGTGACGATCAACGAGCGACACACGGGTTATCCCGTAGATGGTATAACTCTCTATCCCTCGCTATTTATATTAGATGTTAGATGCTAGCTAGTTGACTAGGTTGTAGACTGTGCTGCTAGTATTATAGGATTCGTTGTATAGTGGCGATATGACGTGATGTAGTGAAGTGTTGGGCGTAGTTGGAAAGTGTGCTGAGTAGTGTTGTGAACTGTGCTATGAAGTGTGATGGTAGTGTATTTGCAGTAGTAGTGGCATGGCCTAGTGTTGTGTAAGGAGTACACGTGGAGTGTACTTCGTGTAGTGAGATGAGGCACTGTATAGGGTGTATGCCATAGCAATGACGTGGCGTAGTGTCGTGTATGGTGTATACGAGAAGTGTACTCCATGTGGTGGAACCACGCATCGTATGGCGTGTATGCCATAGTGGTAACATGGCGTAGTACCGTGAATGGAGTACGCAAGGAGTGTACTCCATGTGGTGAGAAGATGCACTGTATGGCTTGTATGCTATAATGGTGACGTGGCGTAGTATCGCGAATGGAGTACACGTGGAGTGTATTCCATGTTGGGAAACAATGCACAGTACGGCATGTGTGCCGTATTAGTGATATGGTAGAGCGTTGTGAAAGGAGTACACGTGGAGTGTACTCTATGTGGTAGAGCAACGCACCATATGGCGTGTGTGCTATAGTGGTGATGTAGCATAGTTCTGTAAAAGGAGTACACGTGGATTGTACTCCATGAGATCGGGTGATACACCATATGGCGTGTTCCATAGTGGTGATGTGGTATAGTTCTGTGAAGGGAGTACAGGTGGAGTGTACTCTGTGGTAAAGTGACGCACCATATGACGTGTGCCATAGTGGTGATGTGGCGTAGTTCTGTGAAGGGAGTACATGAGGAGTGTACTCCATGAGGTGCAGCGATACACCATATGGCGTGTCACGAAGATAAAGGTGATTGCGTAGTTGATGGCCAAAGAGCTTGAGGTATGGTGTCGGGAATTGTAGAACAGTGTCCCGAAGTGTGAGATATGGCCTGTAGTCCAAGGTGACAAGTGTCGCCATGTGACTGGCTTATGGCTAGAAATAAGTGCGAAGTGGCTAGAAGAGTATCAGAGTAGCGTAATGAAAACATGATTGGGCAATGTCACTAAGTGACGTGGTCGATTAAGAGGTCGTGCTTGCAACGGGTGAAGAGTTAGCGTAAGAGTAATATAACGGGAATGTGACGAGGTGTCACGTTGTGACGGGAATATGTGAGGAGCCATACTCGTGATGAGTTGGAGATTGACGTATAGGTGATGTAGTGGAATGTCAGAGGTGACGTGACAAGGTCACGGTGTAGCTTGGGAACGATCTCGAGCTATAGGGTGTGACATAAGGTGGTGTGGTATATGCAGTAGTAGTGATATGACTGTAGTCTACGGCGATGAGTGTCGTCGTGTAGTCGGCTTTTTATCATAGGCTTTTTATTCATCAAACCATACTGTTTTTATCATCCTCCTCCTTATTATTATTATTATTAATTATTATTATTATTATTATTCTTATTATTATCATCCTCCTTAAATATCACATTGTCCTCAATGGGAAAAATGAAGAAAAACTAAAGTAAAGAATGAGAGAAGGTAAGAGAAGCTCCCCTAATTTTTTTTTCTAGTTTTCCAATTGAATATTTTCATTGAAGATGTAGCCGTGTACCCATTGGAGATCTCCCCAGCCTCTTCGTTCCTTAAATTTGATGGAAGCGGTTTGTATTCAAGCTTGGGTGGTTCCTTACGTGGTAGCTTGGAAAGGAATTCCATAGATTTAAATACGTCATAAGTGATATGCTCCTTGCCGACCCTCAAAATGAGTTTCCCTTTCTGGACATCAATTAAAGTTCTCCCCGTCGCAAGGAAAGGTTGGCCCAATATCAAAGGGATCTCTTCGTCCTCCTCCATATTGAGTACAATGAAGTCAGTTGAGAAGATGAACTTATCAACTTTCACCAGTACATCCTTAATGAGTCCTCTCAGGTATTTAATGGATCTGTCCGCCAACTGTAGAGAGATGGTGATCGGTTTTGCTTCTCCAAGACCTAGTTCCTTAGGCGGCAGCTTCTTTTGTAAAATTGCACTGCTCTCCTCAGTCGCCAAATGTAGAGAGATGGTGGTCGGCTTTGCTTCTCCAAGACCTAGTTCCTTAGGCGGCAGCTTCTTTTGTAAAATTGCACTGCTCTCCTCAGTCGCCAACTATAGGGAGAACTGATTATCAATCTTATTTTTTCTTAATCTCTGCAGAAAATGAATTGGTGGATCATAAATTGAAGGAGAATCAGTTTTAGATATAAACCCCCTGAATTTCTTGGATTTTGCAGCCCCTTTATTCTCCTTAGTCATTTCAGCTTGCTGGTCGGTCACCTCCTGCTTTGCTTCTTTCACCTCGGACTCAGCTTCCTTCATCTTAGATTCCATGTTTTCGGTTGCTTCTGCATCTCGCTTGGTATTTACCGACTGGTCATATGTCCGCCCACTTCTTAATATTATGGCTTTGACATGTTCCTTCAAATTGGTCACAGTGTTGCTCTGTAAAGTCCCTGTTGTCCTCTTGGTAAGCATGTTTGAGAGCTGACCGATTTGCACCTCAAGATTTCAGATTGAAGCCGAGTTGTTTTGCATCACCATATCAATCTTTTGCATTTACTACATAAGCATGTTTTCAAGTGTTGGCTTCTTTTCTTGCTGTGGAAACTGTTGAGGTGGTCTAGCTAGCCCATAATTATTGCTCCATGAAAAGTTATGATGATTTCTACATCCAGGATTGAACGTGTATGAATAAGGATTATTTTGACATTGGAAATTGGACACATAATGGGCTTATTCAGAACTCAGTTGGGAAAAAGGATTTCCTACTTGGCACACTTGAATGATTTCCTGCACAATGATCACAAACAACATTAGTTTGAATAGCATTAACATTCATCTTACCTATTTGTTGTGATAGATTTGCCATCTACGCCTCCAATGTGGTAATAGCATAATCTCTTAAAGCCTTGTACTCCTGATCGGTCATATTAAATTTAGATGCGGTGACCTCTTTCTTCTTTTATTGATCCGACATAAGGTTCTTTCAATCTTAGGATTGAAAAGTGTATGCTCTAGTGCTTTAGATCGGGGCATACACTTATGATTCTTGAAAAGAAAAACCAAACTGAGATCTAATTTAAACCAAATATATATATTTTTATTTTTTCTTAAACACAAATAAAATCCAAAGTATTAAAAATCTAAATAGTATCAATATCAATAAGAAATAATTATTCCCCGACAACGGCACCAAAAACTTGTTCGCACAAAATATATATCTTCAAATGCACAAAATCGTAACAAGTAGAAAAGTGTTTTGAATTAAACGGATATCGAACCCATAGGAAATAATTATGCTATTGAGTATTGAAATTGACTAAATTAATTACTATTTGAAAAACCAAATTTTTGAAGAAAGGATTATCTAAATTAAACTGAAGAAAATAGCATTAGAATTAAGATTTTAAAAGTAATAAGAATAGATCTAGTACATTTGATTTCACCTAGCAAATTCCACACAATTTAGTCTTCCTTATTATATAATTCCAATTATCCCAAGTTAATGATAAAAATTCCTTAATTATTCAATAGTTTCTCTCGAACAATGCCAAAAATATCTCCAACTAATAACCTCATATCTCTATGTAAATTTAACTAATTGAAGGTTCATTAAGTTCTTTGGATTTTTCTTGAAAATCACAATAATCTCAGTAAAGCATCTCTACTTTTCCTCAACTAATGGTGCTTAATCCTAGAGCTCTAATCACAAATCACCTCTCAGTCTCATTGCGATTCAATAGATCGAACAATTGCTAGCTAGAAAATTGCACGCATTATGAATAAAGAATAAACACTCAATCATGGAAATATTGAAAATAAAATAACTTGGAATATAAATTGTGTATTCAATGCTTGACTACATCAAAGCTCTAGAAAATGAAATTAGTTCATATTGAAATTGAAAAGAACAAGAATAAAACTGGTGTTCTTCGTTGGAGTCGATTGATAAAGCATGTGGCTCTCGCCTCTGCCCTCTAGATCCGCCTCCTCGAAAGAAACTTAAAGAATAAAATCTGAAATAATATTAGACTCTCTATTCATCCCATAATATGTGATTAAACAGATGTCAAAACTCAAATCTGAAAACAAAATAAATGCGGCTACAATCTAGCCTAAAAATCTGAAAAAATAGTTTTTAAAGATAGATGTTAATATAAAAGAAAATTATCCTAAAAATATCGAAATTATCTAAAATGGAAGATTCAGTAATATGCGGTTTGAATTGCAGAGCTCGGGAGGATTTGGTTGTCAGTAGATTAATTGCATAACTCGGAAGGGTCCCACCGGGTAGATGCCGTGTGCTCTGAATATAACTGGCATAGAGGTCACAAATGAACAGTTGTGGAGGTCACAAAGACCACACAGCCCTTTCCTTGCCTACCGAGTGGAAAAACCCCCGACCGGGATGAAAGACTCCTCTCACCTTTTCTAGTTGTTGCCCACGATGTCATTTAGGTTGGTCTTTTAAGTTAGTCGGTTAGACTAGTCTCCCAATCTAACCTCCTGTAGCCTTGTCGCCAAGTCTTCGTGCCTAGAAGGTAAAATCTATTAGAGCCAAGTCTTCGCGCCTAATTCTGGCCATGAATTCTAGTCGCGAGTCTGGGTCGCGCCCCCTGGTCGCGCCTTCTCTTTTGTACCAAAATGCTCTCCTTTCGCACTAAATTTTCTCATTCCTTCAAATCCAAGAAAATAAGGAGAAATATATAGAAATAAAATAAAATCAATAATATTGAAGGAAAAATGACAATTTTCATAAATAAAAGAGTAATAAAAATCATATAAAAGTCACACTTATCACCTACCCCTTTTATCACCTAAAACCAACACATATTCCATTAATGCCTGCTTGTGTAAACAAGCTCCATACTCCGATACTAACCTTCTCTTAGTCAAGAATAGCATGACTCTTCATGCTACCCGTCCAACTACATAGCTCATCCCAACACTTAACATGACATAACTCCATTCATAGTTACATCTCCCATCACATCACGTAGCTCAAAACTACATCCAAACTACATCGTGACCTTGTCACAACACATGGCATCCCGCCACTTCACTTCTACACTAACTCCTCACTCATCAAGTACAACTTGTCGCTTACTCCTATCACTTTGTGACATCCTGTCATGCTCCCGCTACATCACTATTACACCACTCCGTCACTTTACTCATGCTTATAGCCACAGTGACACCTGTCACTTCAGACCACACGGTCACATCACAACTATTTCGGGACACTGTTCCACAATTCCCGAAACTCCATATCACACTCCACACTTCTCAACTATGCAACCATCCAACAATTCATAATGCGCCATACGGCACATCACAACTTCACCACACGGAATACACTTCAAGTGTACTCCCTTCACTCCACACTACGCCACACATCACCACTATAGCACACATGCCATATGGTGCATTAACTCATCACATGGGATACATTCCCTGTAGACTCTTTTTATTGCACACAACGCCATGAGAGTACACTCTATGTGTACTCTTCCCAATCCACGCCACGACACACACTTCACAGCCATGATTAATAGCACAATCCACAACACAACTACACAGAACACTTTCTAACTACGCCTAACACTTCATTTACGCAGCCACACTTCACAGCGAACTCCACAATACAGTGAATTCCACAATCCAACCAACCAACTAACATAATAACGAGGGTAAAGGGAAATATAGTTATACCATCATTAGGATAACTCGTGCGTTACTCGGTGTCCCACACGGCCAGTGGCATTGGAAGCCACTAGCTTGTGTGGTAACCGCTTCATCGTGGTCACTGCCGTGACCGTGGAGCAGGCTATCTCGGTTGGATAGATCTAGGGTTACGGCTACTAGATCTAGGTTTTGGCGGGTTTAACGTGACTGTGGAGGATGGCCGACACAGTGGGTAGTTCGTGGGTGGTGGCTAACAGTGTGTACGTTGGCAAGTAGCCACGTTAAATGGCTGTTCACGGTGGTTGGGGGCTATTTAGGCGTAGGTATAGGCCAAGGGTGGTCTTGTGGTGGCTAGGGGTGGCGGTATATGGTGGTGTACGGCAGAGGCCGTGTATGGCATAACTGTAAAAACGGAGAGGGAAAGCTAGAGGAGCTTGGGCTGGGCATGGAGGAGATTAAGGAGCTCGATGGAGCTTGGTGGTGGTGGTTGGGCTAGCGTACGGCGGTGGCATGGGTGGCACTATGGCAGTGTGAGAGGGAAAAACCAGTGAGAGAGAGCGTGCGTGCATGAGGGAAGCTAGATCAAGGAAGGGGTAGCTAGGTTCGGTGGAGGGAAGGGTTGCCGACAAGATGGCGGTGGTGCAGTTGGCCGCCACAGCAGCACTGGGCTGAGGAGGGGGAACCCATAAGAGAGGGAAAGCCATTTCGGGTGGAGGAAAGAGAGATGCTGTGGGCTGGGTCTGTGAGAGGTGGTCGCCAGTGGAAAGGGGAGCTCGTGCTGTGTCTGTTAGCGGTGGTACAGCTTGGCTACGGTGGCTCTATTGACCGAAGGAGGGAGCTGCACATGGGGTCTATCAAGTTGGGCTGCTACGTGGAGAGAGAGAGTCTCGTGGTGGCTCGATGGTGAGGTGGGTAGGTGGCCAGAGTGGGAAGGCATGGGTGGCCCACAATGACGCTGCTGTGTTTGGGAGGAGCCGAGGGAGGGAGGAGAGAGAGGGAAAGTGGGAGAATGAGGGGCTAGGGTTTCCCTTTTGGGTATTTAATCTTAGCCCTTCATCTAGGATCCCTAACCTAGATCCAACGGTGTGGATTAAACATGGAAATGAACTAACTTAAAATAGATAATTAAAATATAAATACCATATCATTCATTTAAAATCAACTTCATTTTATAAAAATACTATTCTTTCATCATTAAATAAATGATGAAGTTTGCTAGATATTTTTTTTAAGAGAATAAAACAGTCTAATTAATTAGAGTTTTCAACATAATATAAATCTCATAATTTTTTTAAATAACTAAAATCATTTAAGTAAAATGATCTTCTATAATTATAATATTTTTGGAACTCTCAAAATATTATAATTGTTTTATTTAAAATTAGGCTTGGTTCAATAACGCTGGAAGTACCCCCTTTAAATTATTCTTGGACATTTAAAATATTTCAAGGGCTTTAAAACACTGGGCTTGCTTTAGAAATAACCCACTATATTTAAAAACACGGCTTCAATATTTAAAACGCGTAGACAAAACTCGTGACCAATTGAGCGAAAAAGGAGCGGGCTTTTACACGAATATTGATGAATTGTTAGATGAATTACATGGAGCTAAAAATTTTTATAAATTAGATTTGCATTCTAGTTATTACCAAATCAGAATGCATCCAGAGGATATACCCAAAATAGCCTTCAAGACCCATGAGGGTCACTCTGAATTTTTGGTGATGCCCTTGGGGCTCACTAATGCACCCTTTACTTTTCAAGGTTTGATGAATGAACTTTTTAAGCCCCATTTAAGGAAGTTTGCTTTGGTATTCTTTTTTTTATGATATCTTGGTTTACAGTAAATCCTTAGAGGAGCATTTACAGCACTTGCGTACAGTGTTGGAAACCCTAAGATCTCAGCAGTTTTTTGCCAAGGGTTCTAAATTTGTGTTTGGCAGCAAGGAGGTGGAGTATTTACGGCATCTAATATCTCAGGAAGGGGTCAAAGCTGATCCTTAAAAACTTGCAGCTATGCAAAGTTGGCCACTACCCAAAAATCTTAAAGCATTACAAGGTTTCTTGGGACTCATAGGATATTATCGCAAGTTTGTACGGACTTATGGTGCTATAGCAACCCCTTTGACTGCTCTACTCAAAAAGAGTTCCTTTGTTTGGACTGACAAGGCACAGGCAACATTTGAGAAACTCAAAGAAACTATGGTTAGTCCACCAGTTTTAAGGTTGCCTAATTTTACTAAAGTTTTTGTTGTGGAATGTGATGCTTCAGGGGAAGGATTGGGATCTGTTTTAATGCAGAAAGGACAGCCAATTGCCTATCTCAGCCAGGGATTGAAAGGGAAGAGTTTGACACTATCCACCTATGAGAAATAACTCCTAGCATTGGTGATGGCTATAAGGAAATGGAAACATTATTTAGTGGGACAACGTTTCCCTGTCCGCAGTGATCAGCAGGCCCTGAAGTACTTATTGGAACAAAGGGTAAGAACCCCTGCCCAACAGAAATGGGTTTCAAAGTTGTTAGGCTATGACTTCTATGTGGAATACAAGAGTGGAAAACCAATACAGTTGTTGATGAATTATCCCGTATACCCTATGCCAATCAAATAGAACCAACAATCCAGCCAACAACCCAAACACAACCCAATCTCCAAATTCAACCACAACCAAACCAATACCACCAACTCCTAGCTACAAGCACTAAGTCTCATACAAACACAACCAATAGAGGAGCTACAAAAATCTTATCCCGAAGATTACTAGTTATACGTGCTTATTAGCAACTACCATCAAGGAATCTTGGACCTTAGTCAGTACCAAATCCGCAATGGGTTGCTCTTATACAAGGGCAGATTACACCTTGGGAAGTTGGTGCCATTCCAGCAACAAGTCCTACATCAATTCCACAGCAGTCCATTATAGGGCCACACAGGTGTTTATAAAATTTATTCAAGAATTAAAAAGGAGTTTTCTGGCTTGGTTTACACAAGGATGTCAGGGCCTTTGTTCGTGAATGTGACACATGCCAAAGAAATAAAGTGGAGGACATACAACCCACGGGTCTGCTCCAACCACTACCCATTCCTACAAGGAATTGGGAAGACATCAGTATGGATTTCATCGAAGGACTACCACCCTCAAGAGAGAAACCTATGGTTATGGTTGTAATTGACAGATTGAGCAAATATGCTCATTTCATGTCACGTTCACATCCAAATACAGCTCTCACAGTAGCACATATTTTTCTTGACAATATTTTTAAATTACATGGTTTGCCTCAATCTATTGTTAGTGATAGGGACCCAGTTTTCACAAGTCAATTTTGGAAGGAGTTATTTAGGATTAGTAACACGGAGTTACTTCTCATTTCAGCTTACCATCCTCAAACCGATGGTCAGACTGAAATCGTGAACAAGGGTTTAGAATGCTACCTAAGATGCTTTTCTGGAGATAGACCACGAGATTGGCTCGGTGGCTATCGCTAGCTAAGTATGCATATAACACTTCAGAGCATACTTCAACACGGATCTCACCTTATGAGGTCATTTATGGATAGTGATCGCCTCAGATGCTCCTTCTAAATCGGGCTCCACAAAGGTGCAAGCAGTGGAGGAAGAACTCAGGAGCAAGGAACTCATAAACAAGTTAGTTCATGAAAATTTACAAGAGGAGCAAGAAAAAATGAAGATGTTCGTAGATCGAAAGCATACTAACACAGAGTTCCAGATCAGGGATAGATTTTACCTGAGGTCACACCTATATCGACAAATGTGAGTTTCCATGCGAAGGAACCTGAGCTCAATCCTCATTATTATGTGCCCTTCACTGTGTTGCAGTGGATTAGGAAGGTGGCGTATAGGATCGATTTGCCAAAGCAATCATAGATCTATCTAATATTCCAGGTTTCATGCCTTAAGAAGACACTGGGAACACATGTATAGCCTCTGACAGACCTTCCCAAATTCACGGCCGAAGGAACCCTAATTCTTGAGTCCGAGAAGGTGTTGGAGAGGAGGATAGTCAAGAAGGGTCACAGAGCAAGGGTGGAGTTGTTGATTCAATGGAAGGTCATGGCTATGGAGGATGCAACTTGGGAAGATTGTGAGGATTTGCAGCGGCGGTACCCAGACCTTGCGGACAAGGTCTTCTGAAGATGGGGACGTGTTATGAAACCCTAGTCTTTCGGTTTATCTCTATGGGTTACGTGGGCTAGGTTTCAAATGGGCCATATTTGTAATTTACTTTTATTGTAGTTTGTTTCATTAGTTAGGTTGTGGGTCACTACATGGGCTCATTAGTCATGGGTCTGTTATTTTTTTAGTGGGTTAGTTCCATCATGTGTCTACTCATCATGGGTCTGTTAGTCGTTTAATCTATTGCTAGTGTTTGACTGAGTCCAGTCATGCTACTTAAGATAGATTTAGATAGTGAGATGAAAATTTTTTATTTTAGATGAAAATTTAAAATATTACTTTTTAATATTATTATTATTTTGAGATTTGAAAAAGTTGAATTAGAATTTAAAAAATGTGAATTGTTTATTATATTTTGTATAAAAATTTGAAAAAGTTGCAATGACTCCCCTCTTGTACATAAGCGGCCTCCTCCCTCTCAAATTTTCAATAAAGTTTTAAATCTCCCTTTCTTGTACGTAAGCGACGGCCACCTCCCTCTCAAATTTTCAGTAAAGTTTTGAACTTGGCATAAGAGAGGCAGAGCTTCTCGTTTTCATTCACTAACGGAGAGGGAGAGAGAGAGAGAGAGGAATCCATGTGGCTAAAGCAAGAAACCTTCTCCGAATTAGTCTTTGAAGTTTTAAGTTTTTGACCTTCACCATGTCGTGCTTAGCCCTTTCTCTCCAACCTGATCTGAGGTATTTTTTATTTTTTCCTTTAATTTTTTTTAGCCCGATTGGTTAGAAGTGTAAAGTGGTCGACTTTTAACAAAATTATTGTTTGTTCCGGGAGAGGACATGAAGGACCTCTTTGGCCAGCACGGAAGTGTGAAGGACATTGAGGTTCTTATTCTTTCTTTCATTTTCATGCAAATTTGAATATTGCACGGTTTTGATAATTCTTTAACTTTGAGTAATGGGTTTGAATCTTT
>QEOT01001591.1:64924-99011 GCA_003123785.1 Pterocarya stenoptera
TTTTATTTTACTTCGTGATTAAGGAAGTATTTTTTAATAATTTATTTTAACTTTCTGATTAAGAAAGAATATTTTAATAATATTCTAAATTTATTTTATTTTTTTCTAATATTTAAAAGTATTCAAAAATCTTTATAAAAAATAATTTAAAAAAAATATATGAATAAAACAACACTACACCCCCAGCGGTAGCTCCCAACGGGAGCCACCAGCGGGGGCTGTAGCAGTATCCTTGATTGCACATATTATTCAACGTGTTGTTTTCTGGCCAGTGCTTAAGTGACAGTCAAAGTCTATGTCAGCCTTTCCAAAAGAAGAGTACTGGAATCCACAAAGGGCCCTATTTGAAACTTCACGGTAACCAATGCCTATTCTTGCCGTAATGCTACCTTGGAGATTACAAGTTGAAAAAAATTAAAATTTATTACTACAAAATTAGTAGACTTTACTTCTATTTTAAAAGAATTATACAGCATTTATACACTCCATAATTATAAATATTATTTTTTATTTTTAAATGAGATGTACCAATTTTGAAAGAGTGAAACAACATGGACTTGAAAAGTAATTTTCGCTTAAAATAATTTCTTGAGATTTAGTACTCGTTTAGATAATGAGATGAGATGATATGAATTTAAATAAGTTAAATAAAATATTATTAACCATTTGTATCCGTGTCCATGCATATATCTTTGTGTGCAGCGCGTATCTAATTTGCTCACAAATCAAAATAAAGAAACAATCTTGAGTGAGTCATCTAATAAACCTTGAAAGCCAGCTCTGGATCAAGTCTTGTATGTGAACCCTTAAATGTAAGAATGATAGAAAACTCGTGCTATGGGTTAATTTTGATCAATGCAAACAGAGAGATTCTGGTGGAGTACTAGTAGTATATTGTACTCCCATGAATGAATATATGGTTGCATGTGAAGATGGAGTACCTAGTTGCATACAGGCCAAAAGCAAAAGAAATTTATATAATTTGCCCATTTATTTATGAATTTTCTATATGTAGTAATTCATTATTATTAGAATTATTATAAAGAGAAGATCAGAACGCATGCACTATGCACGCATGCATAATTCTGTACTCCCATCTCATGATCAAGTACTTCAAGGGCAGAAAGTGATAACGTAATTAGGTGCACCGGAGCAGGTGAAGGTGCTATTCACATCATCATAAGCGTAGCTATAAGCTTGAGGGCACTGGTTCTCAAAGATCATGGAATAGTTCGTTGGAGGACATGTTTCTGGAGTATCGAAATTGCCAGTGCAGCAATATTGTGGCTCACCAAACGCTGTGCATGCACTCTTGCATGCGATCACGCTCCCATCCGCGGCTTTCAGTTGCAGCTCTGCTGGGCAAACTGCATTCACATTGGCCGGGCAACTCGAGGTCTGGCAATCACCGCTCCCGCCTTCTGTGCTCAATGAAACAGGTAGGTTGAAGCCATCAACAAGGCTAACATCGTAAAAGTCTTGCCCGCTATTCGCTGCTATGTTGATTTCTACCAAAGATGCCGGCGGGATCGCACCATTGCCATTGCATGCAACCTGTCCAGAAGCACAATCCGCAGTAGCGCAAGAGAACCTTCCTGAGGCATCCGTGGAGCAACCAGTTCGTGCCCAAAAACGGCCTATCCATGGAGCTTGGACATCTATTGATGTGGATGCTTTGGATGCTAACTCAAAACCGGTTGTTGATAGTTGAGGTTTCTGATCAGCGGTTAGGGTTCCTGGCCAAACGGTATTGGGACAGTTGTTTGTGAAAGTTATTCTAGCAGATTGAGCACCTGCAATATTCATATATATGCAGCATCAAACAAAATAATTCCTTGTCACAACGCATATATGTTGAACATGAAAGCCAACAATATATCCATCTCTGCAAATGATTTCGAGCATAAATCACACATGCATGCTTATCAACATGATACATGTGCATATATGACATAGTACTTATGTAAACAACCAATTTTGGTAGGCATGTCATTTTATGATAGGATAAGTATACCACATGTGTGTTCTTCGACAGTAACTAATAATTATTCATCATAAGCCTTGCTAGTACAACCATACGGGAGAGAGAGAGATTGTTCAATAGAAAAAAAAAATTTTTAAATGTGATCACACATATATCTAAAATACACACACACATGATATATATAGCCCATTTTCCAATACTTAAAGCATTGAAGAAATTTGGATACCGATCATCGATCATGAGATCGATCATCGACGACATACCAGAGAGAAAAAAGGAGGCTAAGGCAAGGCAGGAGATCATCATGAGTGAAAGTGTCTTCATGCTTGATGGATAGATAGGCGAAGTAATTAATTTGATTATCTCAATGTATATACTGCTACGTACTACGTTGGTGCTATATATATACACATATATAGGGAGGTTCGGCCATACACGGAAGATCAGTTTTCTTCATTTAGACCGAATAGTATAAGGTCCGGACTATCGGACAAGAACTTAAATAGACATTNATACAGTAATTTATATGGCAGCAACATGACCACCTAGCTAGTCCATATAACGCCTCAAATTAAATTCTTCCTTCTAGATTGGTCACGAGACCGTATGCAAGTTACCTTAATATTGCGTAAGGTGGCTTGCATCTTCTGCCCCCTTAATTATTGGAATTCATGCGAGTAATAAGCGGTCCAAGTTTAAACTTGGACCCCTTATTACTGATGGAAATGCTGATGTGCCCATACATATATATAGACTGATGGAAATGCTCTATCTCAGCGTTATATGGTCGCTGCAAATATGAAAACTTTCGCTGCTGTTGAATATGTAGTATTGCGTCTATCACAAAGCCGTCGGTACTTATTCCATTTCCGTCGACCAAGTTCGACGTAATAGGCTTCTAAAAGCGCCACTAAAGGTTTTCAACATTTCCAGTACTTATGTGATATATTCCTTGAAGAACAAAACTATACGTTTTTCTAGCAGATAATTGTATACTCCATGAATATCTGGTTTGAAATGGTCTCGGTCGTAGTTAATTTTCTCGTTAAGCCTGAGAGGACCATATATCAACTTGCACTGTCCACTTGACGTTTCTTTCATCTGTCTGTCCTTCTCAAAGTTATTGACCATTTATTTCTCTTAGCTAACCACTGGAGTTTTGAAGGAAACCGAATTCAAGTCCAGGCCCTACGCCATAAAAATCTTTTTATGGTTAGCTAAAAATTCAGTTTTTATGGCTGAGGGCCTGGACTTGAATTCGGTTTCCTAAAAATTTCAGTGGTTAGCTAAGAGAAATAAATGGTCAATAACTTTGAGAATTGAAATTACCCAAATGTCCCTATATCGTAAAGGAAATATCTACCAATTCACTCAACAAATTAGTTAGTCGTCAAGCATGCAATTAATTTCAATAAATAAGCAATAACATAGAATAACTAAGTCCGTAATACCAATTTTGGTTACGAAGGAAAACCCTTTAAAGAATTTCTCAAAGGTAAAATCCTACGGGGCAGTCAAACTCAGGAAAGTCAATCTTATTATTTGAAAATCAATTACAAGTAATTCTCAATTACAAAATATTTGTAACTTCACTCTCTTACTTGACCAGATAAACGACCTGTTTGTCTTCTACCGCAGTAGCAGTTAGAACCTCTGGCAATCTTCAAACTATTGACTTCCCCCTTGGAACTCCAGTGGCCGAACTCGATCACTTCAACTCCGACACAGAGTAAGCACGCACCAAAAGAGAGAGAGAAAAAAAACAGTAGAAAATCATTCGCAAGAATTCTCTCACACTCAAGCACTTGGATCTCTCTCAAATCTCCAAGATCTGAGAAATAACTGATCAAAAGATCTCTTCCCTCAGCCGAAATCCTCATTTAAATAATCTGCCCAGTATTTGATTTTTAGTCTGCGAAAAACTCTGCCGACGCCACTGTTGACACCTGGCGCTAAGTCTTCTCAGCAAATATAGTTTCCATTCAAATTCTTCATAGGATAATTTCAGACCCCTTAGAATTCGGATACCTACACTCTTGACTTATCTAAAACATTATCTAATAACTTCTAGATACACTTCAAATGTTTATAGTTAAAATCAAAGTGTTTTACATTCATCTAACTTACAATGTAACAACTTAAACAAATCTCTAATGTTCTAGTCATCTAATCCTAATCATCCACTTTTATATTTACAATCTCCCCCTTTGGCAAATTGGTGACAAAATACTCAGTTGATAAATGTAGTGTGTACTTGAAATAAAAACAACCAGCAGACCGAGATCTCTTGAAGAAAATCTTAATCTAGTAATGAGAAGAAATGACATAGAAAATTAATTGAAATTAGTCTCAACAAAACTAAAGGTTAGACGTAATCTAATCCTACTAAAATTCTGTTCTAGTGATCAATAATAACCATGTTCAGTAAATAAGAAATCAAGACATTGTTTATCTAGATTATATCTCAAAATAAGCAAAACAATTTCTAAACTAAAATATCAAACGTAAATTTCAACCCCTGCCTGCTGACGTGGCTAGTGATTTTAGAGCTCTGCTAGGGTTGGATACGGCGCGCGGTTTCTCATTGCTTCTTTCTCTTCAGGAGACCCTCTGATAACCCCTGTTGCTAGCGAGATGGATTCTTCTGGGAAACAGAAGGTTGTCGATGGTGGGGTTGATATAGATCGAAAGGTGGAGGGGGTGAGTGGTCTGGAAGGGCATTCCTTTTCTGATGCATTGAAGCATCCCCTGCCCCAGTTTAAATTTCAGTTGCCGTTGCGTAAGCCAGAATTGATTCAAGGTGAGTTAGGGTTAGTTTTCACGGAAGCAGAAGTGGAAAGCGTTGCGGAGGATCTAAAGTTTGCTCTGGTCTTGAAATTTTTTTCGAGCTGGCCATCCATTGACATGTTGAGGTTGCAAATTATGAAGACCTAGGGTTTCTCAGAGGTCCCTACGATCAGCTTCATGGATGAGCACCATGTTTTGCTGCATCTGGCTAATGAGAAGGATTACCTCCATGCGTGGGCAAGAGAAGGAAGGGTGGTGGTAGGATGCAAATTTCGACTATTTAATTGGACTGTGGATTTCGACATGGCTAAGGAACTATCCATTGCTCCACAATGGATTTTCCTTCTGGGCCTTCCCCTTCATCTCTATCGGGTGGAGTGTCTCCAAAGTTTTGCTTCCAGATTTGGGAGAGATTTGGGAGATACTTGGGCACTGACAATGCGACTCTTTATCGAACCAAGTCGATTAGGGCGAGACTCTGTGTTGAGATTGATTTACAGGATGAACCAGTTAAAGGTTTTCCTATGGTGGTTGGACAGTATCATTGTTAGCAAGAGGTTGTGTATGAGAAGCCTGGATTTTACTGTAAGAAGTGTTCTCGGTAGGGTCACATAGATGTTGTGTGTCGTGTAGGGGAGAGAGAGAGCCGGAAAGTCATAAGGGGAGAACTTGCGACAAAGAAAAAGGGGGATGATTAGGTTTGGAAGGAGGTTAGGAGGAAGAAGGTGCAAATAGAGAAGATTTCAAACCCAGCTATGGATGACAATGTGATAGAAAATCCTATTTTGATCAAAGAGACGCCAAATGGGGGAGTAGTTTGTGATGAGTAAAGTGTATGATAGAGTAAATTGGGATTTTATGATGGCTATTTTAAGAGCTTTTGGCTTTCCTGATAATTTTTGGAAGTTGGTTTCAATTGTATTGCCTCTTCGTGGTTCTCAGTGATGATGAATGAGACTTTTAAAGGATTCTTTAAATCCAAAAGAGGTCTTCGCCAGGGGGACCCATTGTCGCCGTATTTGTTTATTGTTATGGAGGAAGTATTCTCTAGATTAATCAGCTTTAAGGTTGAGGAAGGAAAGATTGGGTTGTATTCTCATCCGAGTAATGCTCCGGTGGTGTCGCACTTATTATATGCAGACGATGTTGTAGTGTTCGCCAACGCTTCTAAAGGTTCCATCCGTGAATTGTTGAAGGTTATTAAAGTTTATGAGGCTTGGTCTGGGCAATGTGTCAATTTTGAAAAATCAGCCATTTATTTTTCAAAAAAAATGCCTAGATGTAAAGTTAGAGAAATCTTGGAGGAAACTGGTTTTGCTGAGGGAAGCTTTCCTTTTAATTACTTGGGAGTGCCTATGGTGGATGGTAGATTAAGGGTATCTCATTTTGATCTACTGGTGGAAAAAGTATCTAAGAAGCTGGCAAGCTAGAAGATGCATCTCCTATCCCAGGGTGGACATCTCATATTATTGCGGCATGTATTGTCCAGCATGCCTATTCATTTGCTTTCTATTTGTCATGTGCCGAAAGCTGTTATTTCCAAGTTACACAGGCTGTTTTCATCTTTCTTTTGCGGAGAGTCACATGGTATAGCGAAGCGGAAATGGAAGTCATGGAGGTATGTATGTGTGCCTGTTGATGAAGGGGGAGTTGGCATTCGTGATTTGGCATAGGTTCAAAGTGCACTATTTTTTACGTTTCTTGACAACTTATCACCCAGGACTCTCTGTGGGCTAAGTATTTCAGGGCTAAATATGCTAAGCATGGTATTGTGGCTGTGGAAGGAAGAAATCATTCGGGTTCAATTTTCTGGAAGAAAGTGGTAGAGAATTTTTCGGTGCTAATCCAGAACTCAAAGTGGAAAGTTAGACAGGGTAACATATCTCTTTGGTATGATAAATTCAAGGATAATGGTCCTCTCTGTGATGTGGTGGAGAGAATTGATGAACCAAATTTGTGTTAAGGATCTGGTGATTAATAACACTTGGGATGTTCAAAAAATGAACCATTTAATTGGTGGGAATTTGACTAGAGAGGTTATTACTTTGGTAGGCAGTTTAAAACAGACTCAGGATATTCTGATTTGGCTGCCTGACAAGAATGGGTTGTTTTCATCCAAGTCGGCTTGGGACATCTTTCGTGTTAAATTCCATAAATTTGATTGGTCTTGCTGGATTTGGAACAAGTGGATCCCAAAAAAAGTTGCAACTTGCATGTGGAAAGCAACGTTTAATTGCCTTCCAGTGGATGATCAAGTTCGAAGGTGTGGCATTCCGTTAGTTTCCTGTTGTAACTGCTGTAATGTGGGGCATGTGGAAGACGTTGACCATGTGATTAATAAGGGTGAGTTTGCTATGGAGGTGTGGAAGAGAGTTTATGATGAATTTGGTTTTCATTTTACTGCTCAATAGGGGTGGAAGGAAAGAGTTCAAGGGTTGTTCAATAAAGCTTCTTGGCACACCCAACTGGAGATAGTGATTTCATTGATCCCATCTGTGGTTATTTGACAATTGTGGCGGCGCCGCTGTATGGCTAGAATGGAAGGTATTTCTGAATCCATTAACGTGGTTTTGTAGCTCTATAATGTATTGGATTAAGTATATTGCCAGCAATGTGAACAAAGTGAAGCGGTTGTCTGGGGTGGATAGAGTTTTGCTTGCCAGGTTGGGTGTGGAAATTGTGGAACCAAAAGCTAGAAAAGTTCAACTTGTGAAGTGGGTTAAACCTCCAAGGGGTAGGTTCAAACTCAACCTTGATGGCAGTTCATTTTAGGCACTCTACGTGATTGCAATGGTAAGTTCATTTTCGCTTTTTCCAAGTCTTTTGGATTTTGTTCTAATAATAAAGCTAAGCTTCGGGCGGTCTTGGAAGGTATCATTTGGTGCAAAGAGTTGGGTTTATTTTGCATTGATATTGAATGTGATTCTTTGGTGGTGGTTTCCTAGATATTAGCGAAAGCTTGTACAGTTTGGTATCTTTGGGAATATTGGGATAAACTGTTGATATTACTGGATGAATTTGATTACACTATCAGTCATTGTTTTAGAGAGAGCAATAAAGTTGCGGATTTCCTTGCTCGTGAGGGGGCCTTCGAGGTGAATAATATGGTTAGAGAGGTGTCTCATTTAGGATTGTTTTTTGGTCTTTTTCTTTAGGATTGTTTAGATTTTGCTATGTTTTTATAGGCTTCTTTAGATTTATTTTTGCTGTGGTTTTTTGTTGGTTTGTATTTAGAGGGCTTTGATCTTCTCCTTATGCTTGGCTTATAACCACGATTTTCCTCCGCCACAAGTGAGGGCACATCAATAAATTTGGGGCTGGGTCTCTGGACATGTGGCTACCAGCTATTTAGTAGAAAAAAAAAAAGAAAAAAAACCCTGCCTGCTGCTGCTGCTACTCCCCCTCATTTTTTACTCACCCTTCACAAAAAAGACATCCAAGTCCTCTCAGCAACAAACTTACATCTCCCCCTTTTTGTCACAAATCTGTCAAGGCTTAAAACTCATCCTCATCAAAATCAGAAGAATAAATACCAACCCTATGTGTGCCGAGATGAGGACACTAAGAAAGATCTTGATTTGACACTACAAAAACTCTCTCTGATCTTAACTCAACCGTGTATTTTGATAAACCTAATGTATGAGTATGAATTCATGTCAAACAATAAACAAATGAGTAAGACAACTTGGTTGAGACAAAAAACCAAACACTTGGTGGGCACTACTTGAAAACCGAGATAAACAATGTCGTAACCCACACAAAAACCTTCCTCAATACATGAAAATTAGGATATACCCACCACTAGAGCAAATATAGACAACCCAACTATAAACAAAATCCAATTTGAAACCCAATATACCACGTTGGCACCTCACAATCACACAACAAGAAAATCCCAAAATCAATGCATAACTAAGCCCTAGGTGAGATAAAGGAAGAGTATGTGGTACTTACTGTGTAGGCGACGAAGTCTGTGTGATTACTAAGCCCCGAAGAACTCAAATACGATAGGATTGAGAAGTAGGGGTTCGGCTAGGGCACAAGAAGAGTGAGGGTGCCGTGAGTGTGGGTGAGAGAGAGCATTGGGGGGTTTGGGTTGTATGGGTCTATCACATGCTATATTACTTAAGTTACTAAGTGACTTCCCATGCTGTGCACGAGTACATATCTTATTGTCCCACTGGGACTTAAGCCATTAAAATAGAGACCCACTCCCAAATAAACAACCACTAGTTCCAGGCTTATGCACAAGATGGTAAAATAAACAAAACTTGACATAGACCAGATAACCCAACGAAAATAAAAACTATTCAAATAAAAGATTAAGAAAAAAACAACTATTTTTTAAAATTCTTTTCCCTTTTTTATTTTATTTTATTTTTATCATTGAATCAATGAACATGTCTAAGTGCATCATAAGTCCAAGCATAGTGTCACTTACATAGCCAAAAAATAAAATGCACTCTCTTATTTGTAACAATCACAATGGTTGTTCATACCTCATAAGTTCATCAATATCAATGTTCATGTGAGTGTGTGAGTAAGAATACTTTCTTCATGGTTGTCTCTCACCTTAAAAGTCAAACTTTATGCGAGGGCCTAGATACTTGAAAGAGTATCCCCTCCAAACACAAGTTTGCACAACCCTTTGATATGTCTATTTTTATTACTTATATTTTTCCACAATGATTAGAGCAACAATTTTTTCTATAAGGACTTAAGGGACAGATCAGTGTAGGGTGTTTGTCTTTTTCTGCAATGATTAAACACCGACTTTTTCTATATGGATCAACCATTTATGTTCGGCAATGAGAGATCTCTTGCTTTCAGTACTAGGTTCAACTAGTATTAGTCATTTAAGGCATGGACTCCCCCTTTAGTGAGCACCTCTTAAACATTTATGAAACATAAAAATAAAGAATATGAAAGTAAGTTCCTCACAGTCCATTATAATTTAACTTGGTCAAGATGAACCATAAAGTTAATATACAGAAAATTGACAGCACAAAATAGAGAGATGCTTCAGCTCAAGGAATGAAAATGTGAGCACCCAAGTGCTCAAGGCTTGGCACACCAAGTATGAACTTTCCTCAACAATAAAAACTAAACTGAGACACAAAACATAAACAAAATAGAATATGATTTAGACTGAAAAATAGAAAATAAAAAAGAAAAAGAAAAATGCATGTCCTAAACTAATGCAAGTGTGTAGTGTGTCTCTCACTTGATATTACGTACACCGATGGATTTCTTTCTTGGCAAGGGCCACTCACTATCTTCTTTGACCACCCATTTTGCTTTAAGTTTGTACTTATCATATCACTTTGCACACTTTTTGCTTTGTTGAGAAGATAAAATTCTGCTAGTTCACCAAGCTTAAGGCTTATGGAGGTTATTTGATGACTCAACTCTTCAACCTTATTTTCTAAATTCTTTTCCTTCCTTGTATATTTTTTTCCTTTAACAAAAACAATACCTTTTGATGAAGTGGCAGCGGATGATGAGGCTTTAAGTTCCATACCTTGGGAAAACATGTACCCCAAACTCGTGCAATCACAACTAAAATTTGAAAACTCAAAATCTTGTCAAGTTTCCGAGTTGCATTTTTTTTATTTGCATTCTTGAATCTTTTTCAACTCCTTCTCAAGTACACCTCATTGACCATGTAACCTTGACACTTCAACTTCAGAAATATTTAATGCCTCGGACAGATTATTATTTTCATTCTCCATGGCTATGAACTTGTTGTACAGCTTCTTATTTAGTTTTTTCAACTTGACCACCTCTTCACATAGATCATTGTAGGATTCTTGTAAACTTAGCTCATGACCAGCCACAACTAGAGCAACTTCTGAATCACTATCATCATCATCAGAAAATTCACTAACAATAGCATAAAAGGCTATAAATGAAGTTTCATCCTCAAATGATGAATTAAAATTTTCAAAATCAGAATAGTCACTAAGTGTGACGTTAAGAGCTTTTCCTTTGGGTCTTTTAAAGTTTGGACACTCAATTCTTATGTGACCATAACATGAACATTTATGGCACTTAACTTTATCATTTTGCTCATATTTATCTTTGTTCCATTTTTCAAAGTTACTCTTTTTAGCAAGAAATTTCTTACCTCTCTTGTGCTTTCCATTTGTTCTCTTGTTGTTAAACAATAATTTTTTGAATTTCCTTGCAATGAGATCTATATCCTCATCGTTCAGATTTTCTTCATCAAAAAAATCATCTCGATCTTCTTCCACAATTTTTAAAGCAATGTACTTACCTTTTCTTGTTTGAGGAAGAGAGGACTCGTATGTTTGGAAGGAGCAAACCAGTTCTTCAACCTTAATAGCATCCAAATCCTTATTTTCTTCAATGGCAATCACCTTTGGGCGAAATATTTCAGGTAGAGATCTTAGGATCTTCCTCACAACTCTTGAATCTTCCATCTTCTTGCCTGGATTGAACCTAGAATTCACAATATCGTTAAGTTTTGCATAAAAGTCATTAAAGTTTTCATCTTTCAGCATTCTAATTAACTTTGAGGTTAGCAAATGCAATTTAGAACTTTTTACGATTTTGGTTCCCTCATGTGTGACTTCCAAGATATACCAAGCTTATTTGACAACTTCACACATGGAAATTCTCTTAAATTCCTCAGGAGAAATTGCCATAAAGATAGCATTAAGTCCTTTACTATTCCAATTAAAATTGGTGATCTCATCTTTTGTCCAAGCATCAACAGTTGTCTTTAGTCCATCCTCACTCAACGAAATACTACATATGCTCATCCAACGACTTGAGGAAAACTCTCATACGAACTTTTCAATATGCATAGTTTTCCCCATCATAGTGTGGCAGGACATATAACAACGACATGATCTATAGGGAGACACGGATCACACTCGAATGAATGAACCACTGTCTAATGCTAATTGAAATTACCCAAATGCCCCTGTATCGTAAAAAAAATATCTACCAATTCACTCAACAAATTAGTTAGTCGTTAAGCATTCAATTAATTTCAATAATTAAGCAATAAGGTAGAATAAATTAAGTGCATAATACCAATTTTGGTTTTGAAGGGAAACCCTTTGAAGAACTCCTCAAAGGTAAAACCCTACGGGGCAGCCAAACCCAGGAAAGTCAATCTTATTATTTGAAAACCAATTACAAGTAATTTTCAAATACAAATCCTTTGTAACTTGACTCTCTTATTTGACCAGACAAATGATCCATTTGTCTTCTATCGCAGTAGCAGTCAAACCCAATGACGATCTTCAAACTATTGACTTCCCTCCTGGAACTCTAGTGGTTGAACTCGATCACTTCAACTCTGATACGGAGTAAGCACACACTCAAAGAGAGAAAAGAATAAACAGTAGAAAATCCTTCGCAAGAATTCTCTCACACTCAAGCACTTGGATCTTTCTCAAATCTCCAAGCTCTGAGAAATAGCTTATCAAAAGATCTCTTCCCTCAGTCGAAATCCTCATTTAGATAATCTGCCCAGTATTTGATCTGTAGCAGACTCTGCTGACAGATTGAGTCTATTAAGAATTTGAGTCACATAAGGATTCTGCTAACAAAAGGATTATACTAACAGAAGGACTCTGCTACGAAAAACTCTACTGACACGCCTGTTGACAACTGGTGCTAAGTCTTCTCAGTAGATGTAGTTTCCATTCAACTTTTTCACAGGATAATTCCAGACTCCTTAGAATTCAAATACCTACACTCTTAACTTATCTAAAACATTATCTAATAACTTCTAGATACACTTCAAATGTTTATAGATAAAATCATAGTGTTTTACATTCATCCAACTTACAATGTAACAACTTAAACAAATCTCTAACGTTCTAGTCATCTAATCCTAGCCAACCACTTTTACATTTACAAGAGGGACAGACAAATGAACAAAACGTCAAGTAGATAGTGCAAGTAGCTATATGGTGCTCTCGGGCTTAACGAGAAAAACTACGGACGAGACCATTTCAAACCAGATACTCATGGAGTATACAATCTTCTGCTAACAAACATATAGTTTTGTTCTTCTTCAAGGTATATATTCACACTAAAAAGACTCAAAAAAGAAGCATGCCAATGCAGAGCCTACTGTAGCTAATTGAATTTATGCCAGCTTCATGCATGCTCAGTACTGGGATATATACGTACTAATATGCAAATTAAAGCAATTCTTTTTTTTTTTTTATAGAAGATGAAGTTTGGAAAAGAATTCGAATCACAAATGGTGCAAGAATGGCAAAAAGCATACATGGACTACATGGGAAAAAGCATACATGGCTTAGGTACTAACTATATATGGAAGAAAATTTATTGACTAAGTACGTATGGGCTTTTGACTAATTGGGAAGGAAGAACTTAATTATTTGAGGAGGCTTAGATACTAACTATATATGGAAGAAAATTTATGCGATGCAATAAATAAGAGTATTAGCATTGGCGGACGTTTGTGCATAATTGTAGCCAAATTTGAGTTAAAAAGGACAATATTGATCAAGTGGCTTTAGCTAATTTCATTCAATTTCATCCCATATTAAATTAGGTATAAGGTTAGCTAAATTAGTTTTTTATACCACATTTGAAAAGCAAGGATATGATGGTGTTTGAAAAGTGCCAACAATGGTTAAAATAAACGCTAGTATGGGGGTCACTATTTACATGTTCCAGCGTTTGCCCAAACATTGGCAAAGGAAAAATCCATTACCGACGTTTTTGAACAAATTAACTGTATTTATTTAAACGCCACAACTAGTACAATGTCGTCGTATTGTATAAATTAACGAAGTTTCTCTAAACGTAGCCACTAATACGTTGCCAACGCATTGTATGACTAATTGGCATTTTCCTGACATTTTGTAGGCTCCACCAAATAATAATCATTCACATTTGCAAGCATATATTAAACTTTAAATGAACGTAACAATTTTTACGTTATCTGCATTTTTGAAACGCCTCAATTTTAGATAAAAATCCATAGCGATTTATTTTATATCGATGTTTAAAAATCCACCAATAATAAGATACACCACAATAAAAAAATCTATATAATACACAAATTAATAATAAATATAATATAATTGGTCATTATTGATGTAATAGATAAAAAATTACTATTCAAATCACGTGAAAGTGATTTAAGAACAACTATTATATATAATATTATTACATGTAAAGATAGACTTTATTTCTATTGATTTCTTGAATCCCTTGGGTTTTCACTAGCAACTTTAATATCTCCAAAATCGCAATCGAAATAGTTTCTAGAATCCCTTGGTTCTGCTCTTCTCCTTGTTCTACTTTATTATCTACATTTTCAATACAAGTAACCGAAATCCGTTACTCAAATTTTTATAGTAATCAAAATCTTTGTTATGAAACCTAGTCTTTCGGTTTATGTCTATGGGTTACGTGGACTACGTGGCAAATGGACCATATTTGTAATTTACTTTTATTGCAGTTTGTTTCATTACTTGGGTCGTGGGTAACTACGTGGGCTCATCAGTCATGGGTTTGTTGTTTTCTTAGTGGGTTAGTTCCATCATGTGTCTGTTCATCATGGATCTATTAGTTGTTTAATCTATTACCAGTGTTTGACCGAGTCCTGCCATGCTACCTATAAGTATTGTATTCTGCTTATCAACGAATTCCATAAGTTATCATCCACTAATTGAGTATATTGGAGGCTAGGCCCCTCGAAGAGCCTAGTTACAATTTATTTCTCATAATTATTTAATATAGCAGGACCATAACATTGGTCTCATAATTATTTCGCGTTCCTGGAAAATGGTGGAAGGTACTCGGTAGTCCTAGTTAGTTGAAGTAGTGGCATCGTTGAAGGGGGAGAATATACACCTACGGGAAGAACAAGAAAAGTAAAAGAACATGTTAGAAGCAATACTGCAACAAATTAATAATCTAGCATCTAGCTATGAGCAATTAACCGTGATAGCTGGAAATCCACATTCACGTGAAGGGTCCTCAAATTAGAATGCTAACGTTAGTAATAATCCATTGTTTGAGAGAAATTGGGGGATACAAGCCAGATCACTTAGGTTGGAACTCCCTAAGTTTGATGGCTCAGAACCTATGGAGAGGGTTCTTAAGGCCTAGCAATTTTTTACTTATTATCATACACCTGATGACCAAAGGCTACAAGTAGCCTTCTTTCACATGGAGGGTATGATCCTCTCTTGGTAATGTTGGTTGATGGACTCAAGCCCAGTTCACACTTGGGATGAGTTTGTAACAGCCTTGAAGGTTAGGTTTGGGCTCTCAGCATATGAGGATCCAATTGGGGAATTTACAAAGTTAAGACAAACAAGTACAGTGGGGGAGTATTAGACTCAATTTGAAGCATTATCAAATAAAACTAGTGGAATAACAGAGGAGTTTCAAATTAGTACCTTTTTTAGTGGACTTCGAGATGATCTTAGAATTATTATTACTGTGTTTAAAGCTTCCACACTTTCTACAACTTTTGGTTTAGCAAGATTACAGGAGGAGGAAGTGATGCTCCATTCCCAGGGATTGCTACCCAAATCCCAAACTCAAAACCCCACTAACCCAAATTGTTCACTAAAATTACCTCCACTAGCTCCCATATTGAGACTTCCTGCACCACCAAACAGACCAAACTCGAGACCTCTTCCACCCAATCTACCCAAAAAACCCACCATACCTATTAGAAGGATCACACCAGCACAAATGCAAGAAATGCGTGAAAGGAGCCATTGTTATTATTGTGAAGACAGGTTTCAGCCAGGACATAGATGCAATAGACCAAGGATATTTTTATTGGAAGAACTAGGGGGGGAACAGAAGAGGCCGAAGCATTTGAAGGGACTTTATCCATTATACGTTCAAAGGAATCTAATGAAGATGGGGCATAAGTTGGTGAACTGCTTCGCATCTCCTTACATGCCAGGGCAGGATCTATTTCCCTAAAGACCATGAGAGTGGAAGGTATGATTAACCATCAAAAAGCTGATTCTTATTGACACAAGTAGTACTCACAGCTTTGTAGTTCCATATGTAGCAAGGAAGTCGAAACTACCAGTGGGAGAAAGCCAGCTGATAGTTAAGGTGGCTAATGGGGAGAGCCTCCCTTGCCAAGGTTTTTGTAGGGCCGCGCCTATTCAACTACAAAACCTAAGGGTTAAGGCTAATCTATATATATATTAACATTGCAAGGATGTGATGTGGCTTTAGGAGTGGACTGGCTAAGGAGCCTTGGTTTTATTTTATGGAATTTTGTTAACCTTACTATGCAATTCAATTTTAATGGTTCAATTACAGGGATAACAACCCCCCAATGAGACTTTGGAAGAATGTGAGAACCCGGACTTTGCCAAGTCCCCATTCCTATTTTTATTTGGAGAGTTATTTTAGTCCTTAGAAGATTCTAAGTGTTGGAAGGAAAAGCCTTAGAGTATATTGTAGTTTTATTTATTTATTTATTTTGGATCCTAAGAGTTCTAATAATAGGGAGTCCAAAAGAGATGGGTGAAGGAAAGAGCCCAACGAAGCCCATGTAAATTTCTGCCAACTAGGTTAAACTTAGGGCTTGGAAGTCCAAATGTGATTTCTAAAAATGAGTGTAGGCACCACACGGGACAAGAAGGGCCATTTAGTCTTTTCTAGAAAGAAACCTAGGGAATAGGCAAGAAATGACATTTGTCCAACATGCAAAAGGATTCTAAAAGAATGAGTGGAAGAATCAAGGAAGGAGGTAGAGAGTTTCGGCCAAGGGCTTACACTCCCACTTGCATGGCCCATTCCCCTAAGAGTGACACTTGTCAAGCTTGAAAAGGTACTTTTGGAGTTCCAAGAAATATCTTGCTTGGGAAGAGAGAAAGGCATGTTCTAGAAAAAGCTTTTTGGAGGAGCAAGAGAGAGAAGGGGGCGACGACAACAATATGGGGGAGACTCAAAGGTCACCTTCGGTAGACAAAAAGCCACTTGAAGTGACCTAGGGTTTCGCCAAGGTCAAGACACACACACACCCTTTTTGCCACATGGCAACCATGCACACTAGTAGGGTTTCAAGAAAGTTTAGGGTTTTTGTGTTTTTACCTTTGAGCCACCAAGTGCATTGTATCTAAGCAAGTGAAGAAGGACAAAATTGGAAGGTGAAGCAAGAGAGGGTTTCGTTTTTTGAGAGCCACATGCCACTCCCACACAAGGCAACTTTTGGATTTCCCATGCAATCCCATCAAGGGGGAAAAGGGAAGAGTCTTTTTGCCAAGTGGTATCCATGCAAAGGCTCTTGTATTTTTCAAGAAGGAGGGAAAGCTCTATATAAGGTCATAGCCGAAAGTCATGGAGGTCTTTTTGCTCAAGTTTTCAACTTTCCTTCTAAGGATTTCCGCAACCACCTTTTCTCTCCAAGTTCTTATATTTTCTCACCACTTTCTCACCAAGCAAACACCACCATTTCTCTCCACTATTTCAAGAATCACAAGGATTTCTCCTACACCATTCGATAGGAAGGAAAGCACAAGGAGGTAAGAACCATTGCATCATTTCTCAAACACACACATGGCCAAGAGGGAAAAACAACACCAAGTTTTGGATTTAGGGTTTTTCCCACATGTGCACACACTCTAACTTTAGAAACTAGAGTTTTCTTCAAGAAGAGGAAGGACCCAAAAAATATCCTTTGTTTCAAGCTCTTGAACACAAAGTGTAGTGGGATTAAGGGCCACGACCACCGCTTAGAAGAAGGTTAGGGTTTCTTAACCTCAAAAGTTTTGGACTCTAGGGTTTCTCATGGAAAAGCATTTTCAAAAACCCTTGATGCATACACACAACCACTCTTATTTCGAGATTAGGGTTTCTCTAGTTTTTTCTAATATGTATTGCATGTATTTTTCAGATTTTGTTAAGTTTATACTTTGAATTTTTGTAAGTAAACTTCCAACTTACTTTGGATAGCCCTTGCATATATTTGTGAACTTTTGTTTGTCTTTCATTGGTTGAATCTTGTTATCTTGTGGTATGTATATTCAGTTTTGATATGAAGATGAAATGCCATGTTTTTGTTTATGGTTTGTTGAAGTATATTTCGAATATGCCATGATTAGGGTTTCGGTTTTGACTTGTATATGTGCTATGCATGCTTGTTTTGATCTATGAACGTGTAAAAGCATGAGAATATGTGTTGTGATGATATAAATCTATGTTTGGAGGACTTAAATGATTCAGCCAAGGCCATATCAAAGGAATTCAAATCTGTTTTGGATTTGGATGAGGGTGATTCAAGTATGTTTACATGTATTCATCATATGATTGCATGTTCTAATGTTTTCAAGCCATATTATGAGATGTACATTGTGAATTGGATCATATATGTTTCAGGTTGTAGATGTTTGCATGAGTCTGGTAAAGTGTAACATCATATGTCCATGTCACATGCATGTAATTCTATGTTTTCAAAAGATAAGAGTCAAAAACATGTTTTATCATGACCCTGAGTACTAGGATGTGGAAATGCCCTAGTAGAACTCGTTGTCCACTCTAGAGTGTTTAAAGTCTATTGGAGACCCTTGGGTCGACAAAGTATAGTCGGCATGCCTTGAATGGTTCCTTAAGGAGAGGACACCAAAGCGGGGTTGCACCTAAAGCTAGTGGGTGTCGTACGGTGAAGGCGAAGTAAGCGAACTGCCATAAAAAGACAAGTTGATATTATGACATAGTCACCTCGATCAAGTGGATCATTGGTTAATGCGGTAACTAGCAAGAAACACATGGTGCTTAGGGGAGCCATAAGGTATCCATTCATATGAATCATGAAATGATTAAGGCATTTGAGCTCCTTGTTATGTTATGTTATGATATGATATGATATGATCTGCCATGATATGCTACGATGTGATATGATCACAATATGAAAATGTTATGAAATGACAAGAATGGCATGATGTGTTACAACAAGAACAAGTACCCAAGCTCAAATGATATGACCATGTGATAACAAGTCTAAAAGATGAAAATATGTTTTATGAAAAGTCTACGTTACATAGGTCAAAGTTCATGTCCATACATTTATTTATGGATCGCTATTATTTGTGGTTTACTTGTATATGCATGTGATAATCTACTGTATATTGATTGTTTACTTGCTGAGATTTCTTAAAATCTCATTGTGGTAGTTTCCACTACCATTCCACACCCGAAATGGTAAAAGTTGTGACAGGGTTAGATGACAAATTGCAAGAGAACCAAGGTACCCCAACCACTAAAGAGGTGCCCAAGACTACTGAGAGCTCATCAGAGCCCTCTCTTTTGGATAGGATAGAGAATGTTGATTGGCTCATCTTTGAGGCCTTACAGTGTATAAAGGAGGCCAAGAGACTGAAGAATAGAGATAAGGACTGCTTTTTGGAAAAGAGGAAGAAGCTGGACTAGAAAAAGGAAAGAAAAAAAAAGGGAAGGGGACCATAGGAGTAGTAGTCGAAGAAAAGAAAAGACAATGAATTATGGTTTTGTGAAACAATATTTTGGATGTTCCCTTTGGGGGAAATGGCTTAAAAATGATTATCTAGTTTGAAAAAGTACAATTATGGAAGTTTCAAACTTTTGAGATTTTACATTCGATGCCATGTTTATTTATTGTCATCGTCCTTAAGTAGATAAAAGAGTTATCCGTTGTGAATTACTGCATACTGCTAGCTTATAGGTGCATTGTATCTTAACTGTCATGTACGAGGAGTATGTAGCCTTGTGTTGCATGTCCCGATGCTTTCGTTACCTTCCAATCCCAAGTGAGGGCTGGGGCATCACAAAGAAGGAGACCATTTTCCCAAGTTAACAAAAAGGCTGGTGAAAGGCATTTGGTTGCAATTGATAGGAGAGGGCACAGTGGAGACAAAGATGCCTATTGACCCTAATGTTCAACAAGTTATAAATAAATTTGGAGCAGGTTTTGTTGAACCCAGTGGTCTACCTTCTCCTAGGAGCCACGACCACAAGATATAACTCCAAGAAGAATCTAAACCAACCTATGTACGCCCTTACAAGTACCCATTTATCCAAAGGCTGAGAATGAACGATTGGTGGTTGAAATGTTGAGGAGTGGCATTATTAGAGGCCGTCAAAGCCCCTATTTTTCTCTTGTCCTCTTGGTCAGGAAGGTGGATGGAAGTTGGAGGATGTGTGTGGATTATCGTGCCCTCAATAAAGACACAGTGAAAGATAAGTATCCTATCCCAAATTGTAACACACGTCCTTGTGGTAGGACTTTAGAAAATAGTTTTTAAGAAAATGAGACCGAAATTACTGACCTTTTTAAAACTTTTTCTCTTTCCTTCCCAGGATATGAAATTCCTAAGTTTAAAACTAAAATCTAATATGAGAGAGGGTTTTTGCAGCGGCAATCATTAAGTTAAATAAAATGCCTTTTACAAAAATACTCTTTCTTACTCGATACAAAATGCCTAGGCTTCGGTCACTCTTCTCTTGGCCCATGTCCGTTCTGATGCTTCGTCCTCACATTGTCCTTGTGAGGGGGGAGGGACATACATAAAAACTAAAATGAGTCGAATACTCAATAAGCATTACTTCATATAGTTAAAATATACTAACATAGGTTTGTAGTCATGCATTCATCATTTCATACAAACTATACATAAGACATACATTCGTTTAAACATTATGAGGTGTGCTTTTCTTTAAAAGGGTTTTCTTTTCGTAAAACATTCATCCCACCACGTGCCTTCATTTCTTAAAGAACTAGAGCATACATACATTTTCTTATCACTTTCTTTCGGTCGGTACAAACTGTTACGCCTCGGGTGTTAGGGTTAGCGGTCTTCCTTTGGACCTGGATTCGGCCCGTGGCCACGGGTTGGGAATCCGTTTCAATCAGGGGGTAGCACTGGGTGCACTGCCAATACTACTTAACCGACATTGCAATCTGCCCCTTTCCTTTGGTACCATCATTCATTCAGTCATGGCCGTTACGTATTTTCATACATTAAAGCATTCCTTTCCTTTCAGTCTTTTCCTTTCATTCAGTCCTTTTCATTTATCAATCCATTCATTTCATAAACATCGTTTAAAAGTATAAGCTTAAACATCATCTTTCAAAACATCCTTCAAAACTCAGTTCATGGCGTCCTTAAAACATCATTTAAAAGCATAAGGTATAAACCTCAACACTTCGTTTCATGGAAAATAAAGACAACAGGTACTACGTATAACATTCATTCACATGCATATAATTAATACTTTAGATGCACAAACAGGGGCTGCCAAGGAAGGCCATACATATATATACCTTTAAATACTTAGCATGCTTTTCATAAAATATCCTTTCATTTCATTTCGTAAAGCATGATAGAGAGAAACATTTCTTTTTCATTTCATATCATTTTAGAAAATTCTATAAGAGTATGAACATAATACTTACCTGGACTCTGTGCCATACTCATTTCATGCAGTCCATTCATGTGCGTGTTAGATGGCAACCTACATGCACACACATAACCTTGACGTCATTCTCTATCTAGTGCATAAGCAACTAAAATAGAAAATACAGACTACACTTCACTTAGACTTTCCTCACTTAGGCACACTCTCCTTCTATCCCTGTCTCCAATGTTTTCCTTTATCACGTTTTCTCTTTCTGGGACCTTCTTGATGTCACCTTTTCCAAACTCAGCATTCTACTTCGAGGTCTTCTCCTTTAAAGTGAACCTCCATGATTCACCTTAAATTTAAGACACACTAACTTTTCATCACACGCTTCTTACTTCGCATTCTTATCATGCAAGGTGAACCTCCTTGATTCACCTTAAGGGCTAAGACATACAGTCGCCTCCATCATTCTTTTCCTATTAAACCATTCATCGTGATGCATAACTTGGATCAACCAAGTCATGCATCCTAGTCCTAGTCGATACACGCATCCCTTCCTTCATGTATCCTACTCACACTTCATCCTCATTCCCTTCCATGCATACCACACAACTTTAAGCCAACTCTGAGGTTTAAAGATCATGTACCTATGCTTACAACAGATTATCCATTACATATGGTAAATCTGTCCAACACATTACACATGTACCCTATTGTTCACATAAAATATATGTCTACAAGTTAACAGAATCTTAACAAGTAGTAAAGTGCTTTGAACAAAGCGGATATCGAACCCATAGAGAAAAATTATGCTATCGAGTATTGAAATTGACTATATTAATTACTATTTGGAAAAGCAAATTTTTGAAGAATGGATTATCTAAATTAAACTAAAAAAAATAGCATTAAAATTAAGATTTTAAAAGTAAATCCCACACAAATTAGTCTTTCTTGTTATAGAATTCCAATTATCCCAAGTTGATGATAAAAATTTCGTAATATTCAATAATTTCTCTCGAACAATATCAAAATATATCCAACTAATAACCACATATCTCTATGTGAATTTAACTAGTTAGAGAAATATTAAATTCTTTAGATTTTTCTTGAAAATCACACTAATTGCGGTAAAGCATCTCTACTTTCGCTCAACTAATGGTGCTTAATCCTAGAGCTCTAATCACAAATCATCTCTCGGTCTTATTGCGATTCAATAGATCGAACAATAGTTAGTTAGAAAATTACACGCATTAAGAACAAGGAATAAACACTCAATTATGGAAATATTGAAAATAAAATAACTTGGAATATAAATTGTGTGTTCAATGCTAGACTACATCAAAACTTTAAAAAATAAAATTAGTTCATAATGAAATTGAAAAAAACAAGAATAAAACCAGTGTTCTTCATTGGAGTCAGTTGATGAAGCATGTGGCTCTCGCCTCTGCCCTTTAGATTCGCCTCCTCGAAAGAAACTTAAAGAATAAAATCTAAAGATAATTAGACTCTAAAACTCAGACTAAGACTAAGACTCTATTCATCTCACAATACAGGATTAAATAGATGTCAAAACTCAAATTTGAAAACAAAATAAATGCGGCTACAATCTAGCCTAAAAATCTGGAAAAATAGTTTTTAAAGATAGATGTTAACATAAAAGGAAATTATCCCAAGAATATCATAATTATCTAAAATGGAAGATTCAGTGATATGCGGCTTGAATTGCGGAGCTCGGGAGGATTTGGTGGTCAGTAGATTGATTACGGAACTCGGAAGGATCCCACAGGGTAGATGTCGTGTGTGCTGAATATAACTAGCGTGGAGGTCACAAATGAACGGGTGTGGAGGTCACAAAGACCACACGCCCTTTCCTCGCCGACCGAGTGGAAAGACTCCCGACCGGGATGAAAAACTCCTCTCACCTTTTCTAGTTGTTGCCCATGATGTCGTTTAGGTTGGTCTTTTAAGTTGGTCGGTTAGATTAGTCGCCCAATCTAACCACCCGGAGCCATGTCACCAAGTCTTCGCACCCAAAAGGTAAAATATATTGGCACCAAGTCTTCGCACCTAATTCTGGTCGTGAATTCTAGTCGCGAGTTCTAGTCGCGCCTTCTCTTTTGTACCAAAATGCTCTCCTTTCACACTAAATCTTCTCATTCCTTCAAATCCAAGAAAATAAAGACAAATATATAGAAATAAAATAAAATCAATAATATTGAAGGAAAAATGACACTTTTCATAAATAAAAGAGTATTAAAAATCATATAAAAATCACACTTATCAAATACCCCCGTTTAAGCTTTGCTCCTCGCCCTCAAGTAAAGAAGAAAAGAAAGACAATTAAAACAAGCATTAGTTTGATTCATAAAATTTTATTGCCGCAAAAATTGTCTAAAGTCTATAATTCAAAGGAATCATTCAAGATCAATTAAGTCTAAAAGTTAATTCAAAACTCAATCTCACTGCATAATCCATCTCCTCATTCATGCATACCTATCACTCTCACTTCATTATTAGCTCCCCGGATAGTTTTATGCAAACAAGTAAATAAATAATGGATCTCTTAACACTCCATAGGCTTGCTTTTCAAATCACTCTCCACTAATGTGGAACAGAAACTATCACCAGTGATCAATAGGTCTTTATTAAACTTGTAATATAAGACTAGGGTGAGGACTACAAAGAAAAGGTAGGATTCAAACAAAGTAAGAGAACTTAAGTTTGAACACCAACAGACAAATAGAGCATTCTCACTTCTAACATCTCTTCTCAATCATTGTAAATCTCGCGGCATACCTCTCTTTATTATACTTTCAAGTATCTCTCTCTTTACCCCTCTATTCAGTAGGTTGAACATTTTCTTTTCTTTTCTTTTCTTTTCTTTTCATGGAAATATTCCATACCTTTTCGACTGCCTTTGTGGATGACTCTCTTCAGCTTTTTCTTGTTGGCCACATAGTAGACGAGTTGACTTTTACACCCCCAAACTTATGATTTTGATAATATTGATATAATTAACTTTACTTGTAGACCTTCTACCTCTCTTGCCTTTCATGCTCTTGTGAGCCTGTGACTTTGTGTAAACTTTGTTCTCTTGAAAGGTAAGGAAATAAGTGTTTAAGCTCAAATAGGGTAGGAAATATGAGGTTTACAAGAAAGAAGAATATAAGGCCAAAATATAATTCAATAAAGCTCAAAGGGGTGGCTAAGGATAGAGATAATAAGTGGGTAAGTTTGAAAGGTTCAATCGGTCTAAAGAATGCCTTAATCATTTTCCCAATAATATTTTGTCTAGGATTTCACCTCGAGTGTAATCAAACAAGTTCTAGAGTAAGTTGAGACCATAAAAATTCACATAAAATTTCTCTAGATACTCAGAACAATTAATGATCATAAAAAGCATTCATTGAGCATAGAGAATATCAAATTAAGTAAGATCAATTGAAGAATTAACAATTAGACTTAAGCAATAAGAATTTTCCCTAAAAATTATAATCAATTTCAATTATATTCTTATCATAGGCTTTTTATTCATCAAACCATACTGTTTTTATCATCCTCCTCCTCCTCCTTATTATTATTATTATTATTATTATCATCCTCCTTAAATATCACATTGTCCTCAATGGGAAAAATGAAGAAAAACTAAAGTAAAGAATGAGAGAAGGTAAGAGATGCTCCCCTGATTTTTTTTTCTAGTTTTCCAATTGAATATTTTCATTGAAGATGCAACCATGTACCCCTTGGAGATCTCCCCAGCCTTTTCATTCCTTAAATTTGATGGAAGCGGTTTGCGTTCAAGCTTGGGTGGTTCCTTACGTGGTAGCTTGGAAGGGAATTCCATAGATTTAAATACGTCATAAGTGATATGCTCCTTGCCGACCCTCAAAATGAGTTTCCCTTTCTGGACATCAATTAAAGTTCTCCCCGTCGCAAGGAAAGGTTGGCCCAGTATCAAAGGGATCTCTTCGTCCTCCTCCATATCGAGTACAATGAAGTCGGTTGGGAAGATGAACTTATCAACTTTCACCAGTACATCCTTAATGAGTCCTCTCAGGTATTTAATGGATCTGTTTGCCAACTGTAGAGAGATGGTGATCGGTTTTGCTTCTCCAAGACCTAGTTCCTTAGGCGGCAGCTTCTTTTGTAAAATTGCACTGCTCTCCTCGGTCGCCAAATGTAGAGAGATGCTGGTCGGCTTTGCTTCTCCATGACCTAGTTCCTTAGGCGGCAGCTTCTTTTGTAAAATTGCACTGCTCTCCTCAGTCGCCAACTATAGAGAGAACTGATTATCAATCTTATTTTTTCTTAATCTTTGCATAAAAGGAATTGGTGGATCATAAATTGAAGGAGAATAAGTTTTAGATATAAACCCCCTGAATTTCTTGGATTTTGCAGCCCCTTTATTCTCCTTAGTCATTTCAGCTTGCTGGTCGGTCACCTCCCGCTTTGCTTCTTTCACCTCGGACTCAGCTTCCTTCATCTTAGATTTCATGTTTTTTGGCTGCTTCTGCATCTCGCTTGGTATTTACCGACTGGTCATATGTCCGCCCACTTCTTAATGTTATGGCTTTGACATGTTCCTTCAAATTGGTCACAGTGTTGCTCGGTAAAGTCCCTGTTGTCCTCTTGGTAAGCATGTTTGAGAGCTAACCGATTTGCACCACAAGATTTCGGATTGAAGCCGAGTTGTTTTGCATCACCATATCAGTCTTTTGCATTTACTGCATAAGCATATCTTCAAGTGTCGGCTCCTTTTCTTGCTGTGGAAACTGTTGAGGTGGTCTAGCCAGCCCATAATTATTGCTCCATGAAAAGTTATGATGATTTCTACATCCAGGATTGAACGTGTATGAATAAGGATTATTTTGATGTTGGAAATTGGACACATAATGGGCTTATTCATAACTCAGTTGGGCAAAAGTATTTCCTACTTGGCAATCTACACTTGAATGATTTCCTGCACAATGATCACAAACAACATTAGTTTGAATAGCATTAGCATTCATCTTACCTACTTCTTGTGATAGATTTGACATCTGCGCCTCCAATGTGGTAATAGCATAATCTCTTAACGCCTTGTACTCCTGATCGGCCATATTAAATTTAGATACGGTGACCTCTTTCTTCTTTTATTGATCCGACGTAAGGTTCTTTCAATCTCAGGATTGAAAAGTGTATACTCTAATGCTTTAGATCAAGGCATACACTTATGATTCTTGAAAAGAAAAACCAAACTGAGATCTAATTTAAACCAAATATATATATTTTTATTTTTTCTTAAACTCAAATAAAATCCAAAGTAGTAAAAATCTAAATAGTATCAATATCAATAAGAAATAATTATTCCCCGACAAAGGCACCAAAAACTTGTTCGCACAAAATATATATCTTCAAATGCACAAAATTGTAACAAGTAGAAAAGTGTTTTGAATTAAACGGATATCGAACCCATAGGAAATAATTATGCTATTGAGTATTGAAATTGACTAAATTAATTACTATTTGAAAAACCAAATTTTTGAAGAAAGGATTATCTAAATTAAACTGAAGAAAATAGCATTAGAATTAAGATTTTAAAAGTAATAAGAATAGATCTAGTACATTTGATTTCACCTAGCAAATTCCACACAATTTAGTCTTCCTTGTTATATAATTCCAATTATCCCAAGTTAATGATAAAAATCCCTTAATTATTCAATAATTTCTCTCGAACAATACCAAAAATATCCCCAACTAATAACTTCATATCTCTATGTAAATTTAACTAATTGAAGGCTCATTAAGTTCTTTGGATTTTTCTTGAAAATCACAATAATCTCAGTAAAGCATCTCTACTTTTCCTCAACTAATGGTGCTTAATCCTAGAGCTCTAATCACAAATCACCTCTCAGTCTCATTGCGATTCAATAGATCAAACAATAACTAGCTAGAAAATTGCACGCATTATGAATAAAGAATAAACACTCAATCATGGAAATATTGAAAATAAAATAACTTGGAATATAAATTGTGTATTCAATGCTAGACTACATCAAAGCTCTAGAAAATAAAATTAGTTCATAATGAAATTGAAAAGAACAAGAATAAAACTGGTGTTCTTCGTTGGAGTCGATTGATTAAGCATGTGGCTCTCGCCTCTGCCCTCTAGATCCGTCTCCTCGAAAGAAACTTAAAGAATAAAATCTGGAATAATATTAGACTCTCTATTCATCCCATAATATGGGACTAAATAGATGTCAAAACTCAAATCTGAAAACAAAATAAATGCGGCTACAATCTAGCCTAAAAATCTGAAAAAATAGTTTTTAAAGATAGATGTTAATATAAAAGGAAATTATCCCAAGAATATCGGAGATTCAGTGATATGCGGCTTGAATTGTGGAGCTCGGGAGGATTTGGTCATCAGCAGATTAATTCCATAACTCGGAAGGGTCCCACCGGGTAGATGCCGTGTGCTCTGAATATAACTGGCATAGAGGTCACAAATGAACAGGTCGTGGAGGTCACAAAGACCACACAGCCCTTTCCTCGCCTACCGAGTGGAAAAACTCCCGACCAGGATGAAAGACTCCTCTCACCTTTTCTAGTTGTTGCCCACGATGTCATTTAGGTTGGTCTTTTAAGTTGATCGGTTAGACTAGTCTCCCAATCTAACCTCCCGTAGCCTTGTCGCCAAGTCTTCGTGCCTAAAAGGTAAAATCTATTGGCGCCAAGTCTTCACGCCTAATTCTGGCCGTGAATTCTAGTCGCGAGTCTGGGTCGCGCCTCCTGGTCGCGCCTTCTCTTTTGTACCAAAATGCTCTCATTTCGCACTAAATTTTCTCATTCCTTCAAATCCAAGAAAATAAAGAAAAATATATAGAAATAAAATAAAATCAATAATCTTGAAGGAAAAATGACACTTTTCATAAATAAAAGAGTAATAAAAATCATATAAAAGTCACACTTATCACCTACCCCTTTTATCACCTAAGACCAACATATATTCCATTAATGCCTGCTTGTGTAAACAAGCTCCATACTCCGATACTAACCTTCTCTTAGTCAAGAATAGCATGACTCTTCATGCTACCCTCCAACTACATAGCTCATCCCAACACTTAACATGACATAACTCCATTCACAGTTATATCTCCCATCACATCACCTAGCTCGAAACTACATCCAAACTACATCGTGACCTTGTCACAACACATGGCATCCCGCCACTTCACTTCTACACTAACTCCTCACTCATCACAAGTACAACTTGTCGCTTACTCCTATCACTTTGTGACATCCTGTCATGCTCCCGCTACATCAGTATTACACCACTCCGTCACTTTACCCATGCTTATAGCCACAGTGACACCTGTCACTTCAGACCACACAGTCACATCACAACTATTTTGGGACACTGTTCCACAGTTCCCGACACTCCATATCACCCCCCACACTTCTCAACTATGCAACCATCCAACACTTCATAACGCGCCATAAGGCACATCACAACTTCACCACACAGAATACACTTCAAGTGTACTCCCTTCACTCCACACTACGCCACACATCACCACTATAGCACACATGCCATACGGTGCATTACCTCACCACATGGGATACATTCCACGTAGACTCTTTTTATTCCACACAACGCCATGAGAGTACACTCTATGTGTACTCTTCCCAATCCACACCATGACACACACTTCACAGCCATGATTAACAGCACAATCCACAACACGACTACACAGAACACTTCCTAACTACGCCTAACACTTCATTTACACAGCCACACTCCACAGCGAACTCCACAATACAGTGAATTCCACAATCCAACCAACCAACTAACATAATAACGAGGGTAAAGGGAAAGATAGTTATACCATCATTGAGATAACTCGTGCGTTACTCGGTGTCCCACACGGCCAATGGTATCGGAAGCCACTAGCTTGTGTGGTAACTGCTTCGTCGTGGTCACTGCCGTGACCATGGAGCAGGCTATCTCGGTTGGATAGATCTAGGGTTACGACTACTAGATCTAGGTTTTGGCAGGTTTAACGTGACTGTGGAGGGTGGTTGACACAGTGGGTAGTTCGTGGGTGGCGGCTAACAGTGTGTACGGTGGCGGTTAGCCACGTTAAATGGCTGTTCACGGTGGTTGGGGGCTATTTAGGCATAGGGATAGGCCAAGGGTGGTCTTGTGGTGGATGGCGGTGGCGGTATATGGTGGTGTACGACAGAGGCCGTGTATGGCATAACTGTAAAAAGGGAGAGGGAAAGCTAGAGGAGCTTGGGCTGGGCATGGAGGAGATTAAGGAGCTCGATGGAGCTTGGTGGTGGTGGTTGGGCTGGCGTACAGCGGTGGCATGGGTGGCACTATGGCAGTGTGAGGGGGAAAAACCAATGAGAGAGAGCGTGCGTGCATGAGGGAAGCTAGATCAGGGAGGGGGTAGCTAGGTTCGGTGGAGGGAAGGGTTGCCGACGAGATGGCGGTGGTGCAGCTGGCCGCCACAGTGGCACTGGGCTGAGGAGGGAGAACCCATAAGAGAGGGAAAGCCATTTCGGGTGGAGGAGAGAGAGATGCCGTGGGCTGGGTCTGTGAGAGGTGGTCACCAGTGGAAAGGGGAGCTCGTGCTGTGTCTGTTAGCGGTGGCACAGCTAGGCTACGGTGGCTCTATTGGCCGAAGGAGGGAGCTGCACATGGGTTCTATCAAGTTGGGCTGCTACGTGGAGAGAGAGAGTCTCATGGTGGCTCGATGGTGAGGTGGGTAGGTGGCCAGAGTGGGAAGGCATGGGTGGCCCACAATGACGCTGCTGTGGTTGAGAGGAGCCGAGGGAGGGAGGAGAGAGAGAGAAAGTGGGAGAATGAGGGGCTAGGGTTTCCCTTTTGGGTTTTTAATCTTAGCCCTTCATCTAGGATCCCTAACCTAGATCCAACGGTGTGGATTAAACATGGAAATGAACTAACTTAAAATAGATAATTAAAATATAAATACCATATCATTCATTTAAAATCAACTTCATTTTATAAAAATACTATTCTTTCATCATTAAATAAATGAAGTTTGCTAGATATTTTTTTTAAGAGAATAAAACAGTCTAATTAATTAGAGTTTTCAACATAATATAAATCCCATAATTTTTTTAAATAACTAAAATCATTTAAGTAAAATGGTCTTCTACAATTATAATATTTTTGGAGCTCCCAAAATCTTATAATTGTTTTATTTAAAATTAGGCTTGGTTCAATAATGCTGGAAGTAGCCCTTTAAATTATTCTTGGACATTTAAAATATTTCAAGGGCTTTAAAACACTGGGCTTGCTTTAGAAATCACCCACTATATTTAAAAACACAGCTTCAATATTTAAAACGCGTAGACAAAACTCGTGACCAATCGAACGAAAAATGAGCGGGCTTTTACACGAATATTGATGAATTGTTAGATGAGTTACATGGAGCTAAAATTTTTTATAAATTAGATTTGCATTCTAGTTATTACCAAATCAGAATGCATCCAGAGGATATACCCAAAATAGCCTTCAGGACCTATGAGGGTCACTCTGAATTTTTGGTGATGCCCTTGGGGCTCACCAATGCACCCTCTACTTTTCAAGGTTTGATGAATGAACTTTTTAAACCCCATTTAAGGAAGTTTGCTTTGGTATTTTTTTTATGATATCTTGGTTTACAGTAAATCCTTAGAGGAGCATTTACAGCACTTGCGTACAGTGTTGGAAACCCTAAGATCTCAGCAGTTTTTTGCCAAGGGTTCTAAATTTGTGTTTGGCTGCAAGGAGGTGGAGTATTTAGGGCATCTAATATCTCAGGAAGGGGTCAAAGCTGATCCTTAAAAACTTGCAGCTATGCAAAGTTGGCCACTACCCAAAAATCTTAAAGCATTACAAGGTTTCTTGGGACTCACAGGATATTATCGCAAGTTTGTATAGAATTATGGTGCTATAGCAACCCCTTTGGCTGCTCTACTCAAAAAGAGTTCCTTTGTTTGGACTGACAAGGCACAGGCAACATTTGAGAAACTCAAAGAAACTATGGTTAGTCCACCAGTTTTAAGGTTGTCTAATTTTACTAAAGTTTTTGTTGTGGAATGTGATGCTTCAGGGGAAGGATTGAGATCTGTTTTAATGCAGAAAGGACAGCCAATTGCCTATCTCAGCTAGGGATTGAAAGGGAAGAGTTTGACACTATCCACCTATGAGAAATAACTCCTAGCATTGGTGATGGCTATAAGGAAATGGAAACATTATTTAGTGGGACAACGTTTCCCTGTCAGCAATGATCAGCAAGCCCTGAAGTACTTATTGGAACAAAGGGTAAGAACCCCTGCCCAACAGAAATGGGTTTCAAAGTTGTTAGGCTATGACTTCTATGTGGAATACAAGAGTGGGAAAACCAATACAGTTGCTGATGCCTTATCCCGTATACCCTATGCCAATCAAACAGAACCAACAATCTAGCCAACAACCCAAACACAACCCAATCTCCAAATTCAACCACAACCAAACACCACCATCAACCAAACCAATACCACCAACTCCTAGCTACAAGCACTAAGTCTCATACAAACACAACGGATAGAGGAGCTACAAAAATCTTATCCCGAAGATTACTAGTTGTAGGTGCTTATTAGGAACTACCATCAAGGAATCTTGGACCTTACTCAGTACCAAATCCGCAATGGGTTGCTCTTATACAAGGGCAGATTACACCTTGGGAAGTTGGTGCCATTCCAGCAACAAGTCTTGCATCAATTCCACAGCAGTCCATTATAGGGCCACACAGGTGTTTATAAAACTTATTCAAGAATTAAAAAGGTGTTTTCTGGCTTGGTTTACACAAGGATGTCAGGGCCTTTGTTCGTGAATGTGACACATGCCAAAGAAATAAAGTGGAGGACATACAACCCACGGTCTGCTCCAACCACTACCCATTCCTACAAGGAATTGGGAAGACATCAGTATGGATTTCATCGAACGACTACCACCCTCAAAAGAGAAAACTATGGTTATGGTTGTAATTGACAGATTGAGCAAATATGCTCATTTCATGTCAGGTTCACATCCAAATATAGCTCTCACAGTAGCACGTATTTTTCTTGACAATATAATTAAATTACATGGTTTGCCTCAATCTATTGTCAGTGATAGGGACCCAGTTTTCACAAGTCAATTCTGGAAGGACTTATTCAGGATTAGTAACACGGAGTTACTTCTCATTTCAGCTTACCATCCTCAAACCGATGGTCAGACTGAAATCGTGAACATGGGTTTAGAATGCTACCTAAGATGCTTTTCTAGAGATAGACCACGAGATTGGGCTTGGTGGTTATCGCTAGCTAAGTATGCATATAACACTTCAGAGCATACTTCAACACGGATATCACCTTATGAGGTCATTTATGGACAGTGATCGCCTCAGATGCTCCTTCTAAATCGGGCTCCACAAAGGTGCAAGCAGTGGAGGAAGAACTCAGGAGCAAGGAACTCATAAACAGGTTAGTTCATGAAAATTTACAAGAGGAGCAAGAAAAAATGAAGATGTTCGTAGATCGAAAGCGTACTAACAGAGAGTTCCAGATCAAGGATAGATTTTACCTGAGGTCACACCTATATCGACAAATGTGAGTTTCCATGCGAAGGAACCTCAAGCTCAATCCTCATTATTATGTGTCCTTCACTGTGTTATAGTGGATTAGGAAGGTGGCGTATAGGATCGATTTGCCAAAGCAATCATAGATCTATCCAATATTCCATGTTTCATGCCTTAAGAAGACACTGGGAACACATGTATAGCCTCTGACAGACCTTCCCAAATTCACGGCCGAAGGAACCCTAATTCTTGAGCCCGAGAAGGTGTTGGAGAGGAGGATAGTCAAGAAGGGTCACAGAGCAAGGGTGGAGTTGTTGATTCAATGGAAGGTCATGGCTATGGAGGATGCAACTTGGGAAGATTGTGAGGATTTGCAGCGGCGGTACCCAGACCTTGCGGACAAGGTCTTCTGAAGATGGGGACGTGTTATGAAACCCTAGTCTTTCGGTTTATCTCTATGGGTTACGTGGGCTAGGTTTCAAATGGGCCATATTTGTAATTTACTTTTATTGTAGTTTGTTTCATTAGTTAGGTCGTGGGTCACTACATGGGCTCATTAGTCATGGGTCTGTTATTTTTTTAGTGGGTTAGTTCCATCATGTGTCTGCTCATGATGGGTCTGTTAGTTGTTTAATCTATTGCTAGTGTTTGACTGAGTTCAGTCATGCTACTTAAGATAGGTTTGGATAGTGAGATGAAAATTTTTTATTTTAGATGAAAGTTTAAAATATTACTTTTTAATATTATTATTATTTTGAAATTTAAAAAATATGAATTGTTTATTATATTTTATATAAAAATTTGAAAAAGTTGTAATGACTCCTCCTCTTTTACTTAAGCGGCCTCCTCCCTCCCAAATTTTCAATAAAGTTTTAAATCTCCCTTTCTTGTACGTAAGCGACCACCTCCCTCTCAAATTTTCAGTAAAGTTTTGAACTTGGCATAAGAGAGGCAGAGCTTCTCGTTTTCATTCACTAACGAAGAGGGAGAGAGAGAGAGAGAGGAATCCATGTGGCTAAAGCAAGAAACCTTCTCCGAATTAGTCTTTGAAGTTTTAAGTTTTTGATCTTCACCATGTCGTGCTTAGCCCTTTCTCTCCAACCTGATCTGAGGTATTTTTTATTTTTTCCTTTAATTTTTTTTAGCCCGATTGGTTAGAAGTGTAAAGTGGTCGACTTTTAACAAAATTATTGTTTGTTCCGGGAGAGGACATGAAGGACCTCTTTGGCCAGCACGGAACTGTGAAGGACATTGAGGTTCTTATTCTTTCTTTCATTTTCATGCAAATTTGAATATTGCACGGTTTTGATAATTCTTTAACTTTGAGTAATGGGTTTGAATCTTT
>QEOT01001591.1:132989-164963 GCA_003123785.1 Pterocarya stenoptera
AGAAGCTGCGTGCAGGACTGATTTGTACCCCTTATGTGAAGACAGGGGATCAGTTGGCCGACATCTTAACAAAAGGAGTTTCTAGCAACATGTTTCGAACAACTCTTGGCAAGCTGGGCATGGGAGATATTTTTGCATCAGCTTGAGGGGGAGTGTTGAGAGTTGTTTATTTTCTTAGTTGTACTGTAGCATTACTGTAGCTTTTACTGTAGCATTTGTTTAATGTATTTTTTCCCTCTAGTGTATAAATAGGAAAGTGAATAGAATGAAAGAATTAATTCAGTGAAAATATTCTATTATTCAACACATGATACAAAAGTGCAGGGCTCAAGCTCCTGAGTTGCAATGTTAAACCATAGCATCTAGATGTCCAGTATCCAATTTTTTTGCATAGGTCCTTCCGCAAATAGATCCAAAAAGTTCATAGAACTTCTCGTTGGCTGTTAGCAGTAGCAAATATTAAACAATACGAAAAATTCATTAAAGTTATGAGTTCATTATTCCAACACCAATCTATATAGTCTTTTTAGTAGGAAGAGAGAGATCAATACCAAGCTGTATTTAATAAAAAATTTCTATAGTATGTAAGTCATCCAAAACAAGTGCATGTGGGAGCGGGAGGGGTGAAGAGGCTTTAGATATGATTGTAAAGTATATGTATGCCAAGACTCCATGTTTGTACAAGAGGCGAAGGTCATTGCAGGCTTTTTAAGGTAAAAGGGGTCACTAATCTAGGTGGAAGCTCATATTTTTTAGGACTACTTCAAGGCTCTTAAAGAATAAACTCAAAACACAAATGACTCCTGTACTAAATAGGCTTGAGTTTTCAATTATTTTCAATTCCCCTACCTCAAACATAAGATTGTACTTGCCATCCCTGTTCCTCATCCTCAGATATGATTGACATGCTTCAGGATCTTCACCTGGTGGTAACAGATATATGTCATATGTTTCCTCTGTAGTTTCCTTCGGTTCTTCAGGAAAAATGGCCTTGATTTGATCCACTGTCACTGCCCTTGTTGACTACAATAATAGAAAGCACTCTGTGCAAGAGTTAGATTAAACAAACAAAATCATGATGCACTTGAAAAAAATAAATCATAAACCTTGGGTTGGTTAACGAAAGATTCACCTTCAGTATGTAAGTAGGGTTCTGAAACCCAGCGAAAGGATTAAACTTATTGATGATTCTTATATGTGCAGTTTGGAGATCTGGCTCAATAAAAGCTTTGTACATAGGATATACCTGTGTAGAAAACAAATTGATGAAAATGTTATTAGATGCTTTAAAGCTAATTCTTAGTTACTGAGGGAAATCATTCAAATTCCTTAAGTAAAACATCTAACACAGGATCAGTGAAAACACCGTTTCAGAGATTTGATGAATGATTTGTTCAGGCTCTTGGCCAGCACGTTGAATGTCTCGTAAAACTCGTTTGACAAGGTCAAAATGAACTCCACCGGTAACAGAGACACGGAGATCTAGCATAGGTCTCAACCTTTCACTTAAGGCATAGATGCCTTCAATAATCACAATGCGGGAGCTAGGGACTTCAACTGTCCTATAAGAAGCATCAACACAACTAAGCAATGAGAAAAGAGCTATACATATCTGATTTGAGTAGGTTTAAAATTATGTAGGCTTGAGATATTTCAATTAAAACAAGTAGCCTCGTTTGGTTACACAGATCAGATGAGATGAGATGAGATAAAATTTGAAAGTTGAATAAAATATTATTATAATATTATTTTTTAATATTATTTTTATTCTGAAATTTGAAAAAGTTGAATCGTTTACTATATTTTTTGTGGGAGTTTGGGAAAGTTGTAATGATTATATGAGATGAGATCTCATCTTCCAAACCAAACGAGGCATAAATAACCATGACAACAGAAGAAATCTTTAGTTTTTAATTCCATTCTTTCTGTCATATTTCCTTCTATGTGTTGGCAGAATAAGTGGAGATGGCATGGTCCCTAGACAATATTTCAATGAGAAAGAGGATGGAGAGCTACACAACCTGTAACCTATGCGAGAGCTAGTCTTGAAATCATATATTGGGACCTGAGTAGGTTTCCCTGCTTTTAAATCACGTATATTCTCGAGCAATGTATCATAATCTGTCAAGCGTGGGTCTGTTACAAAACATGATAACCATTAGAGCCCCGATGCGTTCTTCTCTCATCTTGAATCACTAACTTTCATTGTAAGCAAATAATAATATCTGGAGAGAGAAACAAGAAGCAAAAAGAATTATAAAATTCAGAACAACTGCAATAAGAAAAAATGAATATCATTTGTGACAAGTATATGATCTGTTAAATCAAAAATTGCCCCCAAAAACTTAGTTGATGTGAAGAGCTGTATTTGATCATTAATAGATATTTCAACATGCTCACAATTTCAATGGTCTGCAGCATATTTCACCAAATGTATTTTAAGAAAATTTTAAATCAAACGAATCTCAACACGTTTTTCTGAAATAACATGATAATAGAATAAAATCCATTTACCAAAAAGTTGCAAAGATGAAGGTGATAGCCATAGACCCAGGTGAATGAGAGTGGAAGTATGGGCCAAAAGAAGGTGGAGTGAGGAGTGATAAACATGATTTAAGATCAATTATGCAAGTTTTATACAGGTGTAACTACTTAGGAGTTATGGTAAGCACACAGCAAGCAGATTAACAAAATCCATCATCTCAGCAATCTCATGCATTATCACAGGCACTTACTGCTGAGTCAAATACAGCTCCTCCAGATCACACATGACAGACTTGACTTTCCATATGTGTTATATTGTCCTTCTATTGCTTTGATTACATTTATTCTGATATCCCTTAACTTATGGGATCCTCATAGAGCACACTGTATATATATGTACCTTTGCCACTCAATGTAATAAGATAGTGAAGAACATCTACAATTCCAGCAGTCCTCTCTTTTCAATGCTTTCTTTAGGCAGATACTTATCTGAGAGATTCTGAATAGCCACGGTAGGCTTAGGGATACCCTGACAACGTTTAATGTATATGTTGTGTAACAGTATTCTTTGTCGATGTCCACTAAATTATTAAGTCCTAACAGTCAACTCAACCAGTCATTTGGGAGTTCCTCAACCAGATGTAAAAACAGTATGGCATGCAATTGACTTTCATTCACTCAGTCGTCTCATCCTAGGAAATATGATTGAAAGAAAATGCAATTGCTTGAGAGTCAAGAGAAGAATTAGTGCCTATATAGTATGCAACAAATACACAGAAGTGATATATGTTGATCTCTCTTGGCATAAAAATTTAAGAAAAACTAAAAGAAAATTTCATTTTACCATCAAAGTTCCCATCAATAATTCGGCTAGAGTCGTTGTAGTTGTCCATTGTTATGACAGCAATGCTGGGCATAAAGTTGAGCACCTTCTCAGTGAAGACAGTCTTCCCGGCTCCAGAAGGGCCTGCAACTCCTACTAATATTATCCCTTCATTATGTTGAGCCAGCAACTGGCATGCACGAATTACAATGAAGAAACCTTTCTCAAACGACAGTGGATCTTGGATTGGGACAATTTCGTGGCGGTCAAAGTCCTTTCTTTTAACCAGTTGGACCTGATCCCGCAAGAGACCAGAACGTCGCCGAGGCGATTCAGCACCAAGAGAAGGATCTTGAGCCATCTAAAAAAAATATATATATTTTCCAAGTTGCGAAAAAGAAAGACAATAATAAGTATCTATAACAAAACAGTTAAAGCATACACAATTCAACAGCCATTGGGATTGAATAACTTCAAACTCTACTGGAATTTTATCTATGGCAAAGATATAAAAGCTTAAAATTGAACATTGGCATGCATGCTTATCAGTGTACATTAGTATAGAGGAAGCATGAAGCATCCACATGCACCTGCATCACATAGACTAGTCAGAGTTCTTCTGGTCCTAAAGGCTGGGATTGGTGAACGTGGCTTTTACCACTAGATTGCAGGTTCAAGGAAACATGTACATTGAGAACAGCAAGAGCACTAACACGTTTTAAAGAAATAAAAAGAGTTTGTGAATTTAATAGATATTTTTTCACAAGTCCCTTTGAATTAATAGAAAAGAAATTGAATCTTTCAATCAAACTTTTCAGTAGGTGCCGATAAATTAACGATGTAAACAAAACTCGTATCAACCACTTTGAGAAGATGCATAGATACAGGTATCAAAGTCCGTAGTTAACATTAAAAAATTAAAACAGACAACACTAACATGTCTCAGCTAGTCCATAAAAGTATCAATAATTAATCCAACAAAGTTTTCAGAAAGCACATAATATTACTTAGTATCACTCTGATAACATAAATTCTCCACAAGACAGCAAAAACAGTAAAATTTTATATGACGCGCAAAACAGCAAAAACCAGTCAAATTTCTGCATTCATATAAAGGATTTACAACCGCCTACATGCACATGTAGATTCCAATAAAAAAAAGGTCTTTTGTTCCACTGAATTACACAGCTTAAAACCCACTCGTTCATTCACACACACACAAATATATATACATACACACATAAAAACATACCCAGAGATAGTTTTCGAATGAGAATTTTGGAAACAACCATATCAATGTCACTAATGTTAAGAAAACATTAAAAAGAAGTTGCGCATAAATACACTATTAAATTAACGGACATTAAGTAAATGATTTATCCAAAAAGAGACAGAATAAATGAGAAAAGGAAATTAGCAAGAAGCACAGTCAGAAAACTGTTAAACCATCATATTCTGTAGAATCGATCAAACTTTGGGAAAGAGGAGCCAATCCAGCAGCAATAAAATTGAAACTAGACTTGCCCAGAACAAGAATCCACAAAATAACAACAAACCAGAACTCACATGAAGCAAATAACTATGATTGCTTCAAAGCATATAAACCTCTTTAAACTGCAAAATTCGTTCTTCCTCTTGAGTTTCTGGAGCTACTTTAAATCAAAACGGACAGCTGGTTCTGGAAATTTTCATGGTGGTCTTGGGATTAATATGAATCTATGATTCTTCTGGGGAGAGAGGGAGAGGAAGGAAGGCCACTTGGCAGGATATTATTGGACCGAACAGACGAGTACGTGTACTAGATAGTAGATAGACAGATTGTAGTATTGTACAGATTTTGGATGCGAGCTTGCGTAAGAGAGATGTAATGAGCTTCGTTGGTAATTATTCTAGAAAGGAGAGAGTGATTTGTATGTAAGGATATTTAAGATAAAATTGAGTATTTTAGAGGAATACTCAATCTCCATAAAAATAGAAAACTTCAGACTAATATTCTTCAAGATACCACAAAGAAAGCTGTAAATGTTTCTTATCTAGACCTCACTCTCGCAGGTAATATCTAAGCCACTCTTTGGCATACAAGTGGACCAATAAACTGGAAAGGATAAAAGAGTAAAACACTAAAATAACAAACTGTAACAATAACATAACAAACTGCAGGCGCACAACTCTGATCAATTAATCCTCTGATTGCCGTTACTGTGTTGCCTCCCCTTCAAAAACGCACCGTTCTTTGCTTTGGGCTTCTAGTAAACTGTCCACCGAGCTTCTTCTTTCCCTCACTCCAAGCCCAATTTGTGGGCCTCATAACAATTCCTTCCTCTCAAAGAACCTGGCCCACCAGGTGCGGATAAGCCTCTTGAAGCTTCGAGAGTACTTCCCAGCTGCTATCTTCGACCGAAGTTCCCACCCATTGCACGAGCACCTCTGTGCGAGGTATATTCCCATGTCGGCTCATGCGACGATCCAGCACCTTCTCTGGCTCAGGCATGACTTCTCCTTCTCCGTTGACTGGTGGTAGTGACGGCAGTGGTTGAATCTGGGCCCCGAGCTTCCGTTTAAGGCAGGAGACGTGGAAGACGGGATGGATTCTTGACTCCGACGGCATCTCTAGACTGTAAGCCACTTTCCCCAGGCGCTGTGCCACCCTAAAAGGCCAGTAAAACCTGGGGGAAAGTTTGAGATTGTGTCTGATCGCCACTGATTTTTGGCGGTAGGGTTGCAAGCGGAGGTAAACCCACTGCCCAACCTCAAATTCTCTTTCTGTTCTTCGTAAATTTGCAAACTTTTTCATCCTTTGTTGTGCAAACTGAAGGTTTTCTTTCAAAATTTGCCTGATCTGTTCCCTTGTCTTTAGAAGTTTGTCTGCTGTGTCGTTGGATGTAGTCCCTGATACGTATGTTGTGAGCTTGGGAGGTTGATAACCGTATAAAGCCTCAAAGGGAGACATCTTTGCAGAGGTGTGGTAAGAGGTATTATACCACCACTCTGCAAGAGATAGCCACTACACCCACTGCCTAGGCTTAGCTCCCACGTAGCATCTTAAGTATCCCTCCACAGCTTTGTTTAAAGCTTCTGTTTGACCATCACTCTGAGGATGGTAAGCTGAGCTATAGTTTAGGGATGTTCCTTGTAATGTAAATAAGGCCCTCCAAAAAGTACTGAGAAATGTAGGGTCCCTGTCAGACACTATGGCCTTAGGGAAACCATGCAATTTAAACACCTCCCTTAGATAAATTTGGGCAACCTCACTGGCCGTATAAGGGTGTGACAGACTCATGAAGTGGCCATACTTTGTGAGCCTATCGATGACCACTAATATCACATTGGCCCCTTTGGAAGGTGGAAGGCCTTCCACAAAATCCATAGAAATTTCTTGCCAAGCCTGTTCAGGGATAGGAAGGGGCTGTAAAAACCCTGCAGGTAGAATGTTTTCATTTTTGTTAGCTTGGCAGATGTCACAACATTTGACCAAGTTTTTGATATCCTTCTTCATCCCATGCCAAAAAAAATCCCTCTTGGCGCGTTGATAGGTCTTTAGAAACCCAGAGTGACCTGCTGAGGGGTTGCTGTGTATAAATTGTAAGACCTTCTCCTTGAACCCAGAGTCAGGGTTAATGACAAATCTTCCCTTCTTAAGCAGCAGACCCTGCTGCACCGAATACCCTTTAGGAATATCCTGGTTAGACTGAAACCTTTGTAAGAAGTCCAGCAGTTCAGGGTTAGTATTATAGCTTTGTTTGAGTTCCGTGACCCACTCAGCTGTGGGAAAAGAAATAATGGCCAATATTGCACCTTCCTCCTCAGAGTCTTCAGTTCTTCTTGAGAGAGCATCTGCCACCTTGTTCTCCCTCCCTTTCTTGAATTCAATTGTAAATTCATAACCCATTAGCTTGGTGACCCACTTCTGTTGTGCTGGGGTACCCACCTTCTGCTCCAGCAGAAATTTCAAGGCTTGTTGGTCGGTTTTGACCACAAAAGCCTGGCCCAATAAGTAAGGCCGCCACTTTTGCACTGCTGTCACTAGTGCCAATAACTCTCGTTCATAGGTGGACAATGCTAATGCCTTTTCTTTCAAGGCTTTGCTGAAAAAACAAATGGGTTGCCCCCCTTGCATGAGTACTGCTCCAATGCCACAACCACTAGCATCACATTCTACTGTGAATGTTTTTGTAAAATCTGGAAGCCTTAGAACTGGAGGCTGGGACACTGCTTGTTTCAGCTGCTGGAAAGCCAGTGTNATGCCTTTCCTTTCAAGGCTTTGCTGAAAAAACAAATGGGCTGCCCCCCTTGCATGAGTACTGCCCCAATGCCACAACCACTAGCATCACATTCTACTGTGAATGTTTTTGTAAAATCTGGAAGCCTTAGAACTGGAGGCTGGGACACTGCTTGTTTCAGCTGCTGGAAAGCCAGTGTGGTTTCATGGTTCCAAGTAAAGGCATTTTTCTTTAGGAGAGTTGTTAGGGGTGCTGCTATAAGCCCATAATTTTTTATGAATTTTCTGTAATACCCAGTTAATCCCAGGAAACCCCTTAAGGCTTTTAGAGTTCTAGGAATTGGCCATTCCAGCATGGATGCTACCTTGCTCGGATCTGTCTTGACCCCTCCACTTGACACCACATGTCCCAAATATTCCACCTCATGGACTCCAAAGGCACATTTTGACATCTTGGCATAGAGCTGGTTTTTTTCTAGCACCTCCAACACTTGTCTAAGATGACTCAAGTGATCCTCTAGGCAGTGACTATACACAAGTATATCATCAAAAAAAACTAGCACAAACCTTCTTAAAAAAGGTTTAAAAATTTCATTCATTAACCCTTGGAATGTTGAGGGGGCATTGGTGAGCCCAAATGGCATCACCAAAAACTCATAATGGCCTTCATGGGTGCGAAAGGCCGTTTTGGGAACGTCCTCAGGGGTCACACGGATTTGATGGTACCCGGACCTCAAGTCCATTTTAGAAAATATAGCTGATCCATGGAGTTCATCAAGTAATTCGTCAATGACTGGGATGGGAAATTTATCCTTAATAGTTTCTTGGTTAAGGGCCCTATAGTCCACACATAGGCACCAACTACCATCTGCCTTACGTACCAAAAGTACTGGGGAGGAAAACGAACTGGAGCTTGGTCTAATCATTCCCGACCTTAATAATTCTGTCACCAGTTTTTCAATCTCAGTTTTTTGGTAAAAAGGGTATCTATAAGGCCTTGTAGAAATAGGAGGGGTTCCTGCCTTTAGAATAATTTTATGGTCATGTGTCCTCACTGGTGGAAGACTCATTGGTTCCTCAAATATACCCTTAAACTGTTTTAACAACTGACTCACCCTAACATCCATGTTTGGTTGCGTGTGAATATTAAGCTTGGGTAACAACTCCATAGCTTTTAATTGTATTAGTATACCCTTGGACCCGTGACTCATATTCTCCTCCCCTTCTTCAAAAGAGGACCTGATCTTCAACCCCTTTAACTCTACATTGTTCCCTTCAAACTGGAACTCCATGAGTAGTTTAGAAAAATTCCAAGTAATATTACCCAATGTCTCCAACCAGTGAATACCCAAAACTGCATCACACCCCCCAAGTGTTAACAAATGAAAAGGAATGTTAAATGGAGTACCTTGCATTTTAATGGAGGCATTCTGGCAAAATCCTTCACTGGTCACTATATCCCCATTTGCTATGTTGACTTTCAGCTTTCTTGTTGGGTTTACCAAAAGTTTAGCCTTCTTAGCAATGGAGGGATCCAGGAAGTTGTGTGTACTTCCTGAATCCAGTAAGATCACCACTTTTTCACTGCCAATAGAGCCACATAATCTCATGGTTTTGGGATTTAGGGCTCCTGTTATAGCATTTAAGGAAATCTCTATTTTCTTTTCGGCCTTGTCCCCTTGTGAACTGTCTTCCATTTCCTGAGAATCAAAGAACACTTCCTCCCCCTTCTCCTCCAAGTCATCCTCCAATGCTTGAACAACATAAAGTTTTGGGGATTTGCACTTATGTAATGGATTCCATTTTTCGTCACAATGATAGCACAGTCCCTTTTTTCTTTTCTCATCCACCAGAGTTGAAGACAGTTGTTTAAATGGCCTGAATACTTTCTGTCCCTGCTGTCCTTGTCCCTGTGAGGAACCTGGGTGAGATCCCATGTTAGGACTCGAGCTTGAAGACCCCATGGATTTTTCCATCCACCCTTTCACTGATTTTCTGGAACTATTTAAGTATTCCTCCTGAATTTTTGCTAACCCGAAGGCAGCCGTAAGATTTAGTGGGTTGAACATCCTTACTGGCAGGCGGATGTCGTCTCTCAGCCCACTTAAGAAGCAGCTTAGCTTGTGTGCTTCTGGTAGGCCCCTGATTCTGTTAGAAAGGGCTTCAAACTGGGCTTTATACTGTACCACAGTAGTGACTTGTTTGAGACGAGTAAGTGCTTCCATTGGATCATCATAGGCTGTTGGTCCAAAGCGTAACAACAAAGCTCTAGTAAAGGTTTCCCAGCTGTTAAACTGCCCAGTTTCCACAGCATCTTGGTACCAAATGAGAGCATCTCCTTCCATGTGGTAAGAAGCCATTAACAGCTTCTGTGCAGGTAGTGTTTGGTAATAATCGAAATAATGGGAAGCTCTGAAAATCCAGCCAGTTGGGTTGCTGCCATTACAGTAAGGAAAGTCTAGTTTGACCCCTCTTTGGCCATCTCTTCTATATTCATTGTTCTCTCTGTCATGGTGCAGGTCACGGTGGACCACTTGGGCAGCTGTTTGGGTAACAATGGTGCGGACCATTTCAGTCAACTGAGTGATCTCCTCTCTCATTGTATGCATCCTTTCCTCCTGGGTGTGAAATCTCTCCTCATGGGCTTGCATCCTCTCCTCATGGGCATGTTTGGATCTGGTGTTATCAGCCATGAAGGTGAATATGTCTCGGTATTTCTGGTTTCAGGGTAGCTAGGTGAATGGAATGGACTGGGGTGTCTGGGTTTATGGATTTCGCGCTGGTTGATGGTAATGTAATGGTTGATGGTTGATGGTTGATGGTAATGGTGTCTGGGTTTGTGCTTGCGGAAGGATAGGTCTAGGTAGGATCGGTGCTCCAGTGATACCACTTGTAATGAGCTTCGTTGGTAATTATTCTAGAAAGGAGAGAGTGATTTGTATGTAAGGATATTTAAGATAAAACTGAGTATTTTAGAGGAATACTCAACCTCCATAAAAATAGAAAACTTCAGACTAATATTCTTCAAGATACCACAAAGAAAGCTGTAAATGTTTCTTATCTAGACCTCACTCTCGCAGGTAATATCTAAGCCACTCTTTGGCATACAAGTGGACCAATAAACTGGAAAGGATAAAAGAGTAAAACACTAAAATAACAAACTGTAACAATAACATAACAAACTGTAACAATAACATAACAAACTATAACAATAACATAACAAACTGCAGGCGCACAACTCTGATCAATTAATCCTCTGATTGCCGTTACTGTGTTGCCTCCCCTTCAAAAACGCACCGTTCTTTGCTTTGGGCTTCTAGTAAACTGTCCACCGAGCTTCTTCTTTCCCTCACTCCAAGCCCAATTCGTGGGCCTCATAACAAGAGATCATGAAAGAATGGGACATAGGAACGGAATCTTATTCATCACTTAAAATTAAAGATATCTTTAATATAAATTTAACAGTATGTTGTCATAGAGAAATGTGGAAATAAGAAAAAGTGAATATATTAGCCAGGTATGGGGTGAGAAATTTTTTAAAATTTTTATCTTTCAATTCATCGTTACACCAATTTCAAATTTTCTTATAAAATATAATAAATAATTCAATTTTTTCAAATTTCAATTCAATTTTTTTAAATCCTAAAACAATAAAAATATTAAAACATAATATTTTAAACTTTCAAACAAAATACAAAATTTTCATTTCATTCCAAATCTACAATATCAAAAAAGTTACTTTCACCCGAGACGAGGACATCCCGCGTACCCGGGATTCCAACTCAGCATTAATTAAAGGGTGCGTTTGCACCCTTAGTTAAACGGTGCGCTTTCAAATGTACATTACTTCTGAAATCAAACTCCACCCCCACGAGACGAAAAGTCTAAGGCCTAGTTTGGGTACCGAGAGTACCTCAGGTACTCTCAAACACTTTTACTACTATTCTTTACTTTATTATTACTTTTCATCTACTTTTTTTACTATTTATTACTTTTTACCTACTTTTAACTACTATTCAATATTCTATTATTACTTTTTCATTACTTTTTTTACTACTATTCACAAACATTCTCAAACACTTTCACTACCCAAACCAGGCCTTAGGAGGATTAGGGTGGTCATGGATGAGCCGTTCTTCGATCTCATGGAGTTTTTGAGGCGGCCTTCGATCACTGAGACATTCGTCTACATTTTGCTCTGCGCAGTTCCGATTTGGCTGGCCGTAACGATCGGTCTGGTCATCGGGTGGTCGTGGCGGCCTAGATGGACCGGCCTCGTCTTTCTCGGCCTTCGCTCCAAGTTCCACTCCCTCTGGACGGCTCTGCTTGGTTTCAGAGCTCGCCGCCTCTGGATCGCCTTCACGGCCTTCTCCTTCTTCTCTGTTTGCCGAACCATCTGGTCCAATTTCGAACGCAAAAGCAAGGGATCGGCGCCCACATCGAAGTTATCAATCCTAGGATATGTCGACGATGTTGGCTCCACCACAGAAGGTGAGGGGCGAGTGCAGGACATTGTCACAGAGAATGATCTAGAACACTTATTGCATTTTCTTGGAGGGAAGAATGGAGAGTTGGAATGGCAAAGTTTCATGGACAAGTCTACTCCTAACATGGCATACCAAACTTGGCGCCATGAGCCTCTGACAGGCCCGCCAGTTTACCGTAGTAGAACTGTCTTTGAGGATGCAACGCCCAAGGTTGTTAGAGATTTCTTCTGGGATGATGAATTTCGACCTAAGTGGGATCCTATGCTTGTGTATTCCAAAATATTGGAGGAATGCCAACATACAGGGACAATGGTTGTTCACTGGATAAAAAAGTTCCCTTTCTTCTGTAGCGATCGAGAATATATCATTGGTTGAAGAATATGGGAGGTTGGGAAGACTTACTATTGTGTGACAAAGGGTGTGCCGTATCCATCTTTACCCAAGCGTGACAAGCATCGACGTGTTGAGCTATATTTCTCTAGCTGGATTATCAAGGTTGTGGAATCTCGTAAGGGTGATGGACAGTTGTTAGCATGCGAGGTTACACTCGTGCATGATGAAGACATGGGAATACCCAAAGATGTGGCAAAGTTGGGAGTCCGTCATGGCATGTGGGGAGCTATCAAGAAATTGCATTCTGGCTTGAGAGCATATCAGAATGCGAGGAAATCAGATGCTTCTTTGTCTAGAAGCGCACTGATGGCAAGAATCACAGCAAAGATTTCTTTGGTGGTGGGCATGGACTCTTTAGAGCCAGCTTCTGGTGAAGAGCAAAAAGATCAAGCTGTGGTGAATAAGCCACAAAAAGACCATGGCATTGATTGGAAATGGTTAGCTATAGGTGGAACGGTGGCTCTCGTTTTTGGACTTCACTCAGGTGCAATAGGTAAGGTGTTGTTACTGGGAGCAGGGAAGAGAGTTGCCTACATAGCCATGGTTCAAAAGAGGATGAAGAAAATTTCTGAGATGCAAAACAGGGATGAGTTTGGCGCTGAAATGGTTTCTGAAATCAAGTTTTTTTTTTTTTAATTTATATATTAAAATAATAATATAAAAGTGACGTGGTTAATACCACCTCACACGATTCCGCAACAGGTACCCAACGCCAGGTACCTGTAGCAGAATTGATTTAATATTATCCAAATATTTAGGACTTGGATACAGTGAAATCATCTCACCTTATTTTATCTCATTTAATTTTAATTCAGAGAATTCTATACATCAGCCACTATTCACTTTCACACCTCACACCTATAACTTTTTTTTATAAGGTGTGGGGGTATTTTTCATAGGATGTGGAAATGTTTTTTATAGGATGTGGGGTGTGGGGTAGTGAATAGTAACTGATGAGAAGAATTTTTATTTCAACTAATAATCTCACTACTGTTCACAAACCATCTCAACTCAACCTATCGCATCTCACTATCTAAACGTATCATAATGAATTCTTTTAAGAACACTAATAGAGCAAGAAAAATATAAATATGATTAAAAAAATATTATTCTCCTTTTTGTTTTTTGAGAAAATATTATTCTCCTTTAAACTTAAATAATCTCGATAATCTATACTATAAGGATCCATTTATAAAAAAATATAACAGAAATAAATATATAAATGAAATGACATATATATATATACACACAGGAAAGGACAACATACCCTGCACGTGAGCCCAGTTTAATTTTGCATAATTTTTTGTTTTATAAACAAAGAAATTACTTTAAAATGTAGAAAAAAAAAATTCAACTCATCATCTCCTATACTATATAGTAATAAGTGATTTCTCATTTTTACCATTCAATTTAAACATATATATTGATGTTTAAATATGTGTGTTTATACATCAAGAAAAAAAAATAAGAAATCACATATTGGTATACGGTGTGGAGATGATGAATAGCATTTCTTTAAAAACAATCATTTTAAATCTAATATCTTTATTTTAAATCTAGCTGATGATTTTTAAATTGAGTCAAGTATTCTAAAATCTTCTAAACATTTTACCAAAATCATTTTAAATGAGGTATTTGTAATGTTATTGAACAAAAACTAATTTTCAAATAAACATTTTTATACTATGGAGTTTCGAAAATAATATAGTTTTAAAAAATTAATTTATTTAAATGATTTTATTATTTTAAGAATATTATTTAATATTCATTAATTTATTTTATGTTAAGAACTCTCATTATTTATATGACTCTATTCTCCTAATAAATATTTATTAAAACTCATCATTTTATTTTATAATAAAAAAATTTAATTTTAGAGCAAGAATAAAAAATTTGATTTTAAAATGTAGTATATTTTCTTTTCCTTATCTATTTCTTTCTCTCTTATTTTTCTATGTATTATTTTCACCACTTTTCCTTTCCCCCCAACCTACCTGGCCCAAGTTCTCTCTTTTTCACATGTGAAGAACAAAAGTTCAAAATACCCCCCTCTTTTCCTTTAACCCCCAACCCACCTCTCTCTCTCTCTCTCTCTCTCTCTCTCTCTCCGCCGACATGGCTATCCAATTTCTATCCAACCTTTTCACTTCCATACAAAAACACCATCCAAAAAGCTGCGATCAGGGTGGTCGTTCTCATTTTGTTATCTTGTACAGATACTTTGCCTCCTTGTGTAATGTTCACACATTCCTAAAGCCCGTTGTTTCTCTCTTTGTTGTTGGCTTCGTTTGGTTGGTAATGGCGTTGGGAGTTTGAAGAGGAGTGGATGGCATTGGGTTCTCCTTTTCTCATGCTGACGGAGACTAACTCTGTTCGCGTCGTCGTCCTCACCATCGTCAAGCACAGACTCTTCTGGTTTAATTTCTACCATTTCGTAAAAACCTTCAAAAAGGTAGCATTTTTCTTAATTTCTTCGTAAATCTGGAGTGTTGTGACGCACTGGTGTTTGTGAAATTGGTGGGTTTCTCGATTGCATGTGAAATTTGTTCTTCATTCCTCTGGGTTATTTTTCTTTGCTAGTCTGGAGTGTAGATCTTTCTGGGTTGTGTTTTTCTTTTAGGTTCAATTTAAAAATTTGAAACTTGTCTGTGGTTTTCTTTATGGAGGGCGTAGATTTTCGTCGAAGTAGTTTAGTGGTAAGGATTAATGGGNATTGGGAGTTTGAAGAGGAGTGGATGGCATTGGGTTCTCCTTTTCTCATGCTGACGGAGACTAACTCTGTTCGCGTCGTCGTCCTCACCATCGTCAAGCACAGACTCTTCTGGTTTAATTTCTACCATTTCGTAAAAACCTTCAAAAAGGTAGCATTTTTCTTAATTTCTTCGTAAATCTGGAGTGTTGTGACGCAGTGGTGTTTGTGAAATTGGTGGGTTTCTCGATTGCATGTGAAATTTGTTCTTCATTCCTCTGGGTTATTTTTCTTTGCTAGTCTGGAGTGTAGATCGTTTCTGGGTTGTGTTTTTCTTTTAGGTTCAATTTAAAAATTTGAAACTTGTCTGTGGTTTTCTTTATGGAGGGCGTAGATTTTCGTCGAAGTAGTTTAGTGGTAAGGATTAATGGGTTCTTGTCATTTCTTGAGTTTTTCTCTACAGTATATACCTCCTTATTGGAAAACAGAGACAAAATTGGAAAGAAAATGGTGGAGGAAAACACTGTAGATCTCCAGCAGGCTTCAATCTGTTAGAAGAAGCTAGAAATTCAGAAATGTAAAAAGATAATATAGCCATAATCGGAGAAATAAAAGAAACATAACAAAATGTAAATTCCTCATAAAATAAGAGACAAAATTGGAAAAAAAATATGTTAGACGAATATATTATTCATCCAACATTCGCACTTATATATATAGTAGATATATATAAACGGATCAAAACTTGCTGCGCCGTAGTCCTTTTTTTTTTTTTTTTAAAGAAGGACGGAATTTCCGCATATTATTTAAAATCCTTCACTAAGGCGGAGGAATCGCCATAATTATATCAATAAAATATACTCAAAAAATTCCCAACAACCCTCTTAACGTCTAACATAAGGTAAACACATTCTATCCGTACGTATAAGACCCTTAAGTCTTCTCGGGCCAAACTCCTCTCCAACAAAATCCCAAGTGACGCCACTCGCCCCATGTTTTGATAAAAACAAAAATCAACAACTATAGTAGCTTCTCTAAACACATGTTTAAAATGAACATCTTTACAATATGATTATAATTATATTTTTTCCCCACCACTTTATTGAGAATTTTGAACTTGACATTATCGTAAGAAGGATGTGAGCTAACGACATACTCGCATTTCGTAATCCAATTCAAATTTGTTTTAGAAAAAGTAAAAGAAGAAGAGAATAATGTTTGACTGTAAGTAGGTAAGCATTTTGAAATGACAAAATTTTAAAACTTTATTAGAGTGGAATGGGAATGAGAGAAAATTCAGGGCCATAATGTTTCAGTGATTTGACCTCTTGTAAATTATCAAAATGAAGAAACCAAGAGTTGTGTAGATTTTTATTTTGTTTCAAAAAGGTCGTCGTTCATGTATAATTATGAAGAATAAATAGAAACAAAATTTGGAAATATGGTGACACTCTTGTGAGGGTATTTATCCCACAAGTTGGTGATGGATAAAGGGAATTAAGTGAATGAATTTGTGCACCAATGACTCCTATTTATAGGCCATCATGTACCGATTGGCAAATGACACAACCTTAAGAAGTGGCACAACCTTTTGACTAAATCAAAATGTTGTGTCTTTTAACACTTCACTAGTCACACACAACCTTTTGACTAAATCAAAAGGTTGTATCTCTTGACACTTCCTTAACCATCATCCCTCATGGGAACCATCACCATGGAGAGGGTGTCATTCCAAGGGATACACCGTTTGATGATCACATCCCTTAAAATTACATCTCCCACTTGATCACACAAAACGGCGATGATCCAGTTAAGTATTTTGCCTTGGTACCAATATGAGCTTTCCCCTACTCAACTCTCATCTGCATACTTTTGCAGATCGACGTCAGAGCATGACAAGCCTCTACGTGCACAAGTTTTTGTCATTATCTTATATGACTGCACCATTTACCATATATGCTCCCATTGATCACATATTGTGGGTGACTTCATTTCACTAAAAAAAAATTTAGTGAACGGCATCAATTCTCCGTGACTGGATCAATAATTAATATCTTTGTCACAATTGACGACTTCAGCTGAATACATAACACATGTATCAATCTACGCTGAATTTTCGTTAAGTACTTCCTCTTAAGGCTATTCCTGAGGTTTTCCCTAATCACCTTATCAATGACTTTGTAAATAATTAACCGTTTACTTGGGTAATCAAATCACATTTCATTAAAACTTTAGTGAATGGTACTTAATTTTTGTTAAGTATTTCCTTTTCTGAGTCTTTCCTTAATCACCTTATCAGTGACTTTACCATGATCAACATTTTACTTGGTTAATCAATCTGTACTGAAATTTTATCTAGTACTCACCCTAAGGTCATTATTGAGGTTTTTCTTAATCACCTTATTAGTAACTTTATAAATGACCAAAATTTTCATTTGGGTATTACCATAACTCTAATTTTCTAGGTGTCTCCAGAATTTCCTGAGTTATGCATGTCAAACATGAGATTGCTTCACCTAGGTTTCTCTCAATCCCATTCTAATGTTCTCTAAATTTCTCCAGAGATAAACCTTTGGTCATCGGATCTGCTACCATCTCAGTCAATGAAATAAAATTAACCTTGACCCCACATCTTTCCACTATATATAAAATATAGTGATAATCCACATCAATGTATTTTCCTTTGAAACTCTGTGTTCCACTTTTTATCAATGAGATGACAGACTGATTATCACAAAACACATTGATTGGTTCTGTAGATGTACCCAAATTCAAGCTTTCAACAAAGCGTTTTATCCACACCGCATTACTCACTGTAGTACTACAAACAATATACTCTGCTTCCATAGTAGACTTAGCAACACATCCATGTTTCTTACTTAACCAAGAAGCTATTGTTCCACCAAATAGAAATATATATCCAGTTGTAGATTTTTCATCATCTACATCACTTTCAAAATCAGCATCACTATAACCGATTAACTCTAGATCACTGTTTCCTAAGCACAATTTTAAAATTTTGGTACTTGTAAATATCTTAATATACACTTTACTGCTTGCTAGTGTTCCTTACCTGGGTTGGATTTATATTTGCTTATCAATCCTAATACATGACAAATATCTGGTCTGGTACATGTCATTGCATACATGAGACTTCCCACAGCTTGAGCATTGAGAACTTTAAGCATTTCGCTTATTTCCTCCTTATCTTTTGGGCACATATTTTTATTTAAAGTATAACCTTTGCAAACAGGTATACTTAAAGATTTACAACTTTCCATACCAAATCTTTTAAACTTTTTTTCTAAATATTTTTCTTAATCAAAATACAATAGATTTGAATTTCTATCTCTAGAAATTCTTATACCAAGAACATAGGTGGCTTCACCCATATCTTTCATTTCAAATTTAGATTTCAATAATTATTTTGTTTCATGCATCATATCTAGACAATTATCTACCAGTAATATATCATCAACATACAATGATAATAATGTTAATTTATTATCATTTTTTCATATGTATACACAATGATCTAGTGGATTCATTTCATATCTCATTTCCAAAATGGCTTGGTGAAACATCAAGTATCACTGTCTTGAAGATTGCTTAAGTCCATACAGTGACTTCCTCAACCTGTAGACTTTCTCTTCATGTCTTTTAATTTGTAATCCTTCTGGTTGAATTATAAAGATATCATCTTTTAATTCACCATTGAGAAAGTTATTTTTACATCTAATTGATGTAATTCCAAATTCATTCTAGCAACAATATACATGATGATCCTTACGGATGTGAACTTCGCTACAGGCGAATGAATACGTATCCACAAAGTCTACACCTGGTTGTTGAGTATATCACTTGGTCACTAACCTTGCTTTATACCTTTTCAAACTACCATCAACTTTAAATTTTCTTCTGAGAATCCATTTACAACCAATAGCTTTTCTATCTTTTAGAAGATCTGTTAACTGCCAAAAATTATTTTTGTTTATTGATTCTATTTTATCTTTCATGGCCTCAAGCTATTTATCTAAATCAATACTATTGATTGCCTCAAAAAAAAAAAAAATTCAGGATCATTTTCTAAATTTTTCAAACTGGTATTTAGCGCATAATGATCTTGAAATAATATTAATAGTCATCTGGTTCCTTTACTCTCACTATCTTCAACATCAATACCTGAAGATTAATTTTCATCTGACTTTCTTTTATTTTTATTATTTTGTATTTGAATAATATCATAATTTGTATTTCTCCTTTCTGCAATGTTATTTTATTGAGGTTTATATGGTATAATATAAATGTGTTTTATACCATTCAATTTGTAAAAATTATTCAAAGTTTCAAATTTTCCAATTGCCTCAGATTTATGTTTGAGTAAGTTAGATATGCCCATATTTTGAATAATCATCAGTGAAAGTAATAAAGTACTCAATTCCTCTATGGGTTTTAGTTTTAAAAGGTCCACAAATATTAGAATGTATAATTTCTAGTAAATATGTGGATTTTCAACTTTTTGAAAAATATTTGCTACTCATTTTTTCTTTGATACATGGTTCACATATATCAAAATTATCTAAGTTTATTTATGGTATTAATCCACTTTTACACATTTTGATCATCTTATTTTTATTTATATGACCTAATCTTAAATGTCATAAATATGCAAAATCTGTATACACATTCAAATAATCAGAAATAGGTACTTTATTAATATCAACATTCAGTACATACATATCGTGATCTTTCACGCTTTTTACTAACACATTATCCTTACTTATTACAACGGTTCCAAACTTAAACTCAACTGTGTAGCCTTTCTAATCTAGTACAGGCACTGATACTAAATTCCTACGAATACTAAGTACATATAATACATCACTAAATAAAATAACGGAACCATTCACTTTAAATTTACATGTACCTTGCCCCAAGTCATCGCAGTATGCGTTGTTGCCCATATATACTCTGTGCTTTCCTGTTTGTTTATTTTCAAGTTTGACAAACATATTTTTGTTCCTGCATATATGTCTTGTTGCTGCGAAGTCAACCCACCATGAATCTAACGCTGGTTCCATTAGCATTACTTTTGAGACTGTCATCACAATTTCCTTACTTTCTTGTGATTTTTCCTTATTAGGACATTGTGATTTGTAATGCCCCTTATTTCCACACTTAAAACAGTTTCCAGTAAATGACTTACTTTATTTCTTTTTCAACTATTTTTTTTTTCATAAATTTTTTTTGGCTTTATCTTGTTCTATGTAGAACACTTGTCCTGAGTCATCAATAAATTAAATGATTGTACACTAAAAGTATTGGAAGCGATGTCATTGTTATTTCATTTTCACTATGTGTTAAAGAAGTAACAATGTGATCCCAAGATGAATGAAGACTATTTCGTATGGTTGTAACTTACATTTTATCAGTGAGAGGATGATCAGCATCATGTAATTCTTTTGCAATTAACTCCATTTGAAGTACATGATCGCCAATATCATCATTCTCTTTCATACAAGTCCAGTTACATTTATCTAATAATAACTGTATATAAGTATGTAACCTTAAACCATACTTTGCTTCAACTACATCCATAATTTCTTTAACAGTTTCATAGTCTTCAAATAGAGGAATATTGTGATCATTCATACAATGCAAAATTAAAGATTTTGCCCATGCATTGTGTTCTTCCCATTTGTCTTCACTTGAAACGCTGCTCCCACTTTCATTTGCGCCATTTTCTACAATTTATGATGGCTTTAGTGTTGTTAATGTATATAAAGTCTTTTCATGGGTTAAAAGAAAAGTTATATGCCTTTTCCAGGCTAGGAAATTTCTTCTATTCAATTTTTCTATCCCCGATGGATCAATACTTTTCTTCGGTGCCATGGATAATAAACCTTAAAAAATTAACAACAAGAAGAATGTAGAAATAATAACTGTGTACTATTTAAATACAATAGTTCAACTGTGAAAAATTAAAATTATTATAAATTTAATAGTAATAATAACCCTTGGATTTCATCCAAGGTGACAGCCTCGAAATCCTCTTATTATATTTTAAATAAGGAGAATAATGAAAGTGACACCCCGATCGAGAATATCCACAACCTTTCCTTGATGTTTTACCTCTTTCAAAGAATTTTTGGCTATAATTTCGACCAACAGGTGCCTTGTAATGTTTTGGCATAAAATTTGGAGCACAACGGCTTTTGAACAGACCAAATCGTGCTTAAAATGATCTCAAATAGCCCGAAAAACCAAAACTGCCCAAAATCGGTTTAGAAAATCGAGTAAACCGGTTTAGCCGGTTCAAACTGGGTCCAGAAGAAAACCAACGGTCGGCGGCTTGGTCAATGGCGAGGTCAGCGGCTTGGTCTTCGGCTCGATATGCGGCTCGGCTTGGAGAAGATGGAACGGCACCGTTTGGAGGTAGATGTTGTGCCTGTTCACTGCCGAAAACAACGCTATCGTTTTTGTCCTTGGGCTAAATGACAATGTCGTTTAGCCCAGATGAAATTTGAATCTCCTGACTGTCGTTTGGCACCTTGGGCTGAATGACTATGTCGTTTAGCCCACTCAAATTTTGAATCTGATGACCAATGGACAAAACTATTTCATCCAAGGTCTTCTTCTTCCTCGCGCTGGGCCTCTTCCGAAACAAAGAAACTTGTATCCTCACTTCCGTCATGCGAAATGGTCACCGGCTTTGAGGATTCCTACGTGCTCCCAAGGTCCATGAAATCTGGCAGCGGTGATGAACTCTGGTGACCCCCCGGAACAGTGATGAAAAATTGGAAAATGTACTATTTATTTGTGTAAAAATATTTCAATAATTTTCTTCAAAATAATAACAGCTTACAAGACTTTGAAGATTCTCAATGTACTATAATCCTCCCACCGTGATTTGAAAAAGTTTCTCTCTTGGATTTTCAAGCCTTCGAAGATGATTATAATATGCAAGTGTGGTTGCCAAACCAAGCACTTGTCTATTTATTGTCTTTACAATACATGAAAAAATTTTCTCTAACATGACCTGGCTCTTGATACCACTATAGAATTATGAAGAACAAATAGAAACAAAATTTGACAATATGGTGACATTTCCGTGAGGGTATTTGTCCCACAAGTTGGTGATAGACAAATCGAATTGAGTGAATGAATTTGTGCACCAATGACCCCTATTTATAGGCCATCATGCACCGGTTGGCAAAGGGCACAACCATTGATAACTCAATGGTTGGCAAATGACACAATCTTAAGAAGTGACACAACATTTTGACTAAATCAAAAGGTTGTGTCTTTTAATACTTCACTAGTCACACACAAACTTTTGACTAAATCAAAAGGTTGTCTCTTGATGCTTCTTTAACCATCACCCTATGGGAACCATCACCATGGAGAATGTGTCATTCTAAGGGATACACTATTTGGTGATCGCACCCATTAGAATTACAGTTCATACATGTTGGTAATTAAAATAATCAATATACCATGGATCATAAGGTTGGGAAGATTTTCGGACTAAATAATGACTTTTCACGGGATAGAATGAGAACTTGTTTAATAGTGAATTTGTGAAAAACAATAATGGGTGGTGAATTGGGAGAAGGTTGAGCTTGTAAATTGCATGGGATTTAAGAGATAATGATTGATTTTATCCACTAATATGAATTCATAAAAATATTGAATTTTCTTGATATGCTGAGGAATGTAATGCCAATCTGGAAGAAAGAAAGCATTAATTAATTATTGAGGTTTTGATAAATGAATCCTTATAGTATAGGTTATCATGATTATTTAGATTTAAACAAGATTTATATAATATAAGAGAGCAAATAACCTATCTTGAAATGAGAATTGACAGCCTTCACTCTTTCACTAATTTATGTTCAGTATTTTGTTTAAGAGCATATTTAGTTAATAGTTATAATGATTCATGAATCATAATTAATTAATAGTTTTCTCAACAGTTGTGATTGAATCATTTGTAAAGAATTTAATTTAGAGGAGAAGGTAGATTATAAATTTGGTTTTTTGGAATAAGAGGAATGGTCAAATTTTGTAGATTTCTTTCAATATCTAATATATTATTTTGAAAACAAATTAATGAATAAGATCAGATTTCTTGGGTATAGTATTTATAAAGGGACCATCACACCTATTAGCGGAGATATAGAATTTGTTGATAAATTTTCTGATGAAATCAAAGATAATTTGTTGATACCAATATTGTTTACTCATATATTATAATTACTTATTTAAATAAGGGACACATAAATTCACTTCAAATTAAATATATCTTTAATATAAATTTAACACTATGTTGTGATAGAGAAATATGGAAATAAGAAAAGCGGATATATTTAATAGTATGCAAATAGTTGTGGAATTCTTTTAAGACCACTAAAACAAGAAAAATATAAATGTATTTATATATATATCTCCACTCACATATAAAATATATGGAAGTATATATAAAAAAAAATCATCCCATATGATCAAAATATATGGAAACAGTCCAAGAATGTATCATGGATGGAGATTGTGTACTAGAATTTCATAAGCCAAAATGCAAAAAAATTACCAAAATTGGATTATTTTTTATTTTTCATTCAATCATACATAGATTAAGGGTTTGTTTGGACACTTGGAGTATCTCAGAATTTAGTGAATAGTAGTGAAATGGTTTGAGTTGAGATATTTTTATTGGGTTATGGGAAATGAAAGGGAAAAGATTGAATAAAAATATTATAAAGTTAAAAATTCTTTGAATATTGTTTTTTTTTTTTAGTTTGAAAAAGTTATATTGATTTATGTGTTTTGTTTTGAAATTTGTAAAAGTTTTATTATTTTTTATGTTTGGATAATGATTAGGTAATAATTAGATGAAAAAGTCGAATATTTGAAATTGAAAAGTGTTTTATGTTTAAGTGATATTTGGGAAATAAACTTATGAAAGTTTTTTGAGAATTTCATGTCTCATCTTTGTGTCCAAACGTCCTAAGACTCATACATTAACCTTGTTGAGAAACAAGATAAAACTTTAGGATATCTCCAAATCTTGTTCTTGAAAACTAAAATATGTACTCTATTCTGAACATGGATTAGTGCCAAGAGGAGTCATCCTCCCCCTTCCTCTTTTTCATGTAGCACAAATATTATAAACTTGAAAGAAAATATTAAAAAGTTGAAAGAATTTCTCTATGTGCGTAACAAAAGGAATATGACTTGAAATAGTTTTTTCTTTGTGAAACTCTCTCTATGTTGCACAACACAAGAGGATAACGACATAAATTGGCCAGTAATCCAAACCAATTCTTATATAGGGTTAGAGCAATTAACTATCTAGAAGTAAAAAATCCTAACCCCAATAAAAATTGACTTTGAATTATCTAATGAGTTCCTACAATTCTTCTTAGTTATAAACCAAATATAATCACACTCCAAAGCCATTGACTATGTCAAAACCAAATGTGTCATTTCCTAAAATATTTATAGACCATTAAGGTATAATAGTTTCTGGGTAAGTATAGGTAAGAGTATGTTATAAAACTATAAGTCAAATTTAATAGATCCCAAACATATTGACTTTTTTCGCTTTGAAATGAAAGTGATCTTTTATTAATACTCATAATAGATGATGAATACATGGAGGAAAATTCTTCAGATCAATAACATCATCATGACCTCTAAGGCACTTTTTGCTAATGCATGAACTACATTGTTTGCACTTCTTGAAACATGTTGAGTTGACCAGCTATCAGCATTTGTGAGGAGTTTCCTTGTATCATGTACGATCAGTTGTTCCACCTCTCTTCATTATTCTTGATTGCATTCACAGCTTGTAAAGAGTCTCCCCCCAGATTAATATGTTTGAAGTCCAATTTTGAGCAGAGGGTTGCAACTTGAAGAGCACTAATTGATTCTGCAAAGAAGACATTTGTATATCGAGATCTCTTCACTCTAAGAGTTGCAAGCACACTGCCTTCTTAGTCCCGTGCTATGACTCCAATGCCAATCATATAGTGTACTTTATCTATAGCAGCATCCCAGTTAATTTTTAGAGATCCTTCTGGAGGTGGCTGCTAGGATTGGATTGGCTACTTCAACTCCCTGGGACACCCTTCCTCTATCCAAGTGCTTGTAGTCTTCTAGGGATTGTGTAGCTTTGCACCAGGATGTTTGGGTGGATAAAAGCTTCTTCAAAGGCAAAGGAGTTTCTTCTCTACCAGATTTTGTGATCCACAACTACAAACTCCTTGAATTCATCATCTATCAAGGAGCAGAACATTCTTTTAACTACCCCGATAAATGGTTCTTGTTCAAGTCTGCTTTTTTGTATGTTTCTTGTGCAGAGTTCCCACACATCTTGTGCTGAGCCGCAACTCTAGAGAGCATGCTCCACACTTTCTTCAGCTTGCTGACAAATGCGATAAAAAGGATTATCAACCACTTTCTTCCTGAATAAGTTTAACTTGGTAGGAATAGCTTCAAGACAGGCTCTCCTTAGGAATATCTTAACAGCATTCACAGTTTTAAGGCTCCAAATCTTTGACTAGAACTTATCCTTAATGATATTACTCGAAGTCTGACCATTTGTTCTGTCCTGAATCTCTCCTTGGAGGTGATATGCACTTCTAACTGAGAACTTCTCATATGTTGTGCATCTCCACATTAATTGATCAGGACTGTTACAAGTGCTTATTAGAGTCTTGCCTATTTCCTCTTAAGAAGGGATATGCGCTTCATCCTTGGAGGTGATATACGCTTCTTCCTTTAGGAATACTGCTCTTAAGAAGGGAGTGTTCTTTTGCTTGGTGTCACTATCAATCAGTTCCTTCACCTTGGCATTTTCATGGAGGATTCACGTGGGAGATTGAATTCTAAAAGTTACTGGTTTGGGCAACCATCTGTCCTTCCACACCTTAACAGTTTTTCTATCACTAATTCTCCATATTAAACCTTTTTCAAGGAGTGGTTTGGCAGACATTAGGCTTCTCCAAATGTGTGAAGGGCTATAACCTAGTTTAGCTTGAATAAAAGGCCTTGTTGGAAAATATTTTGCTTTAAGAATCTTTGTTGTCAATGAACCTGGATTTTGTACTAGCCTCCAGCATTGCTTGTTAACATAACAGTGTTAAAATTCTCAAGATTCTTGAAACCAAGGCCACCTTCAGTCTTTGTTTTTCCCATCTTTTTCCACTTAATCTAATGAATCTTCTCAGCTTCCTCTCTTTGGTCCCACCAAAAGGACTGCATTATTCTGTTGATTTCCTTCATCAAATTCTTTGGCATTTTGAAAATCCCCATGTTGTAGGTAGAGATTGACTGAATGACAGATTTAAGGAGTATTTCTTTACCAGCTTGAGATAAGAACTTAACCTTCCAATTGCTTATATTGCTTCTAACATTGTCTAGAACATTTTGAAAGGCTTTTAATTTTGATTTCCCAAGGAGTGTAGGTAATCCCAGGTATCTCTCATAGGAAAATGAGTCTAGGATTCCTGCAGTTTCTAGGATAATATCTTGGACATCTTACCTTGTGTTTTTGTTGAAGAAAAGGGAAGTCTTATCCTTGTTGGGCCTTAGGCCTGATTCCCTTTCATATGTGTCCAGCAATCTCATGAGTTTGCTTCATTTCAGAGGGTTGGCCTTGCAAAAAAGTAGGATTTCATCTGCAAAAAAGAGGTGATTATGTGAATGGATCCTCGAGTAATTGGAATCCCAGCGATTAGGCTTTGTGTCGTAGCATTTTGGAGAATGGAACTCTGTACTTTAGAGCAAATAATGAAGGGGTAGGGAGAAAGACGATCACCCTGTTGAATACCTCTAGATGGCTAGAATTTATTTGGAGGGACTCCATTGATGAGGATTGAGCAGGAAATAGTGGAGACACATCTCAAAATCAGATCAACCCATTTTTCATCAAATCCCATCTTATTTAGAGCAGCTTTTAGAGAGCTCCATTCAACTCTATCATAGGCCTTACTCATGTCAAGCTTTAGAGCCATAAATCCATCTTTAGTCCATTTCATCCTGTTGTGCATTGTATGCATAGTTTCATATGCCACGATAATGTCAAAAATTAGCCTTCCAGGCACAAATTCACTTTGATTAGGTGAAATAATCTCAAGTGGGACAATTTTGAGCCTATTTTCCAGTACCTTTGTAATTATCTTATAAAGAACATTGCAAAACTAATAGGTCTAAAGTTAGAAACTGCCATTGGTGTTTTCTTTTTTGAAATCAAAGCAATAAGAGTGTCATTTAAGCCTTCTGACCAGCTGCCTGAGTTAAGAACTTCAAGGGTTGCTTTACATACATCTTGGCCCACAAAACTCCAATGATCTTGATAACATCCAGCAAAGAAATCATCAGGACCAGGTGAGCTTAGAGCATTCATTTCAGACAAGACCTTTTCAATTTTCTGCACAGTGAAACTTCTAGTAAGATTGGAGTTCATCTCATTTGTGATCCTTGGCTACACTAATTCCAAAGCTTTTTTAATGCCAACTGGATGGGAAGATGAAAACAAATTCAGGAAGAAGTTTTTATAGAGTTCATTAATTTCCTCCTGTTTTGTAGTTGAGACACCCATATCATTTGAGATCCTAGTGATTGTGTTAGTCTTCTTTCTTTGATTTGCACACATGTGGAAGAATCTAGTGTTCCTATCCCCCTCTTGAAGCCACCTTTGTTTTGCTCTCTACCTCCACCTCAGGTCCTCTTCCTCCAGCAAATCATCCACTTCCTTTTTTAGAACTTTGATGTGCCCTTGAGAATCTGCAGTTTGTGAACTTTGCATTTGTTTAAGTTGTTCCATCTTTTGGTTGATAAGTCCTTTTTGTTTACCAAGAACTAACTTGCTCTATGATACCAACCTGTTCTTGCATCTATTCAACCCATCTATTATACCCTCAATTTTTTTGTAATGAATTGAGATTGCACCTCAGGCCTGTTTAATCACCTCATGGTAGTCCTCCATTTTGGACCAACTGGCTTCATATCTTAAAAGCCTCCTTTTTGGTCTGAACCCCTCATAATGGTTGCTACAATTAATGTATAATGGACTATGATCAGAGCTCTGTGCTGCTAGTAAATTCACCACTGTTTTAGAGTACAGATTATGCCAAACCTTATTCCCTAATACTCTATCAAGACGTTCCATAGTGAAACTGCTTCCTCTTTTATTATTGCACCAAGAGAACTTAGCACCTTGATACCCCATGTCACTCAGCTCACTATCCTGAATGGCCTCACAAAATTTTTCCATCTGTCTGTAGGCCTTGTAGCTCCCCCAATCTTCTCACTTTGTTCAATAATTTCATTAAAATCCCCATGCATAGTCATGAGGTCTGCTCATCTTGTTTAAGCATCTTGAGTAAGCTCCATCCTTCATCTCTCTTTGCAACCATAGGGTGTCCATAAAATCCTGTTAAGAACCAGTTATGGGAGGTACTACGATTTGTGATCTCCAAGGTAATATGCCTCTAAGAATTAGAGTTATGAGTAACTGTAATACCAGTCTTCCATAAGAATGCCATGCAACCACTCCATCACTTACTATCAACACAAAACTGAAATCAAATCCCACCTTGTTATCAGTGACGGCTCAATACAAATTGAGACCTAAGGCGAAATTTAAGTGAGTCATTCGTAATTATAAAATAATAAAATATAAATTATTATATGGAATAATTTTCAAAATTTTCAATAAAATAAGATTTTATTTAAAATCTTTAAATAAAGTTTTTTTTTAATTTATATTTAATACAACAATGTAAAATGAGGTCTCAATGCAAATTTTGTATCTCAATTTAGCAAGATTTTTAAAAAGTTAGTTAAAATATAAATAATTCATTGTATTAAATATTAAATATTAGATTTAGTATTGTGGGGCCTTGCACACATTAAAGAATATATAAATTATTTTAAATTTTATTTAATGAAATGTTTTTTTTTTTTTTTCAAAAAAAATTAAAAAAAAATAGTTCATTTTTATTTTTGGGGGCCTTATGTAGGGTGGGGCCTTAGGCAATAGCCTAAATGGCTTTACCATTGAGTCGGCCCTACTTGTTATGGATTTTCACAACCTTATCTCTGTTACACTATCTCAATAAGAAAGGCTAGTGTGTACCTTTTTTCTTTTACCAAGCGGTGAAATTTTCAAACTGTCTAAGGGTTCCCAAACCCTCAGTAGTTCTAACTTATGAGATTCATAATTGTTGGCAGGGCTGTTGTGCAGTCTCTACCAATTCAGTTTGTTGTTGGGTCCCTACAGAAATATTAGTCTTCGTTTTTTTAGTGAAAGAGAAGGTTAAGTCAACACCTACGTGGTTAAGCTTACTCTGTTTTGGGCAGCAATGGGATCCATCATCATTGACGAGGGGTGGCTAGATTGTTTAGTTATTGGTTGACCTCGTGCTCCTCTTTTCGATAGTTTCCTTTTTTGTTCTATGTGCTTAATGAGCCTTACTTGAGTTGGTGCTTAGTCACATGGTGTGAGACTATCATGAAAGGGCTCAAGGATATGGATTGTGGGGCCTAATTGCATAAGATTATAAATTCACGTTCCCTCCTTTTATGATATCAACATTCAAAATGTTTGAGGCAAAGATAGACTCCTCCCCTATAATATTGTGATATGAGATATTTGCACCTTTCTTAGCAGAGATATACTCTAATTCATTCCCCTTCATTTCCTCTTATTGATTTTCCCTTCTTTGACTCTAGTGAATCTTTTCCATTCCAACATCCCTTGATGAGCTCCACTGGTTATCTGCCCATCAGGATTTCCAATCTCCAAATCTGCTCCTGAATCATTGGGACCATTATGAGTCAATTCTTTAATTATGGCCTGTTGAGTCTCCTTTCCTTTTCTTTCCCATCGGAAGAATCATCATTGGAGATTCTCGGACGGTGCTCGGCGATCTGTTCCTTCCCTAAGGAATGATTGATCTTCCTTCTTTCATTGGATTGCAGAATTGAGGAACCTGCACATAACCAAGAGCCATATTGGTTTTGAGTAGTGTCTGCTATGCTCTTGCTTGCACCTTGCTTTGGGCAACTTCGTTCGATATGCTTTAGAGTTCCACAATGGAAGTAGAAATTTGGGAGTCTTTCACACTTAAAGGGAAATCAGACTTGATTCCCACCCAGAGTAACGAGTCTACATCTAACCAATGGCTTAGTGATGCCAATTGTCACTCTGACTCTTAAGTATTTGCCCCTGCCCATCCCTTACTCATCCATATCAACCATGGTCACATTGCCAATTGTTGAGCCTTTTTTTTTCTCCATAATCCTTTGGCATCCCAGCAAGCGGCATATTGTGTAATTGGATTTAAAATGGTTCTTAAGAAAAATTGATATCCTTGGCTGGAGATAGACCATCAAATTCAGTCATGCAAACAAGGAACTTGTCAAAACTCCATGGTCTACCCTGTAGAACTCTATCTTTATCTTTCTCCTTCTAAAATTCAATAAGAAATATGTGTATTCCAACTTCTCTACAGACAATTCTTCCATCTATTTGCCAGATTTTCGCCATTGTTGCTTTGAAAGCTTCCAGATTCACCTCCTTGTTTGCCACAATAAGAACTAATAGACATCTTTTTTCACGTAATATAGTTTCTTAACTATCCTCATACAGAAGAAGTATTTCTTATTTTTCCTCATCTGTTAGTTCAGGGCAATGTTGAGATAAGTTTGGTTAAGTTGTGAATAGTAATATTTTGTCGGTCTCATTAAGACGTTTTTAACTTTTTTAGGTTGAGATGAGTTTAAATTTTTAGGTTGAAATATATGAAGTAGGTTGAGATGAGTATAACTTTTTTATGAAAAATTAAAAAAGTAGTAGGTCTCATCAATGATTGGTTTGAGATGAGTTTTGTTGAGTTCATTTTCCAAACACAGCCTAAAACTCTTCCACAGTTTGGAGAGTTTCCTCCATACTGATCCTCCAAAGACAAAAGTCTTTAGAGACACGCCTCTTTGTTGAACTTGAGACCGCAAAGAGAAAAAAAAAAAACTCTACCCTTCAAGAAGCAAGAGACTTCGTGATTAAGAAGTAAAAACTTACATAATTAAGAAAAATTATTAAGTAGTGCTACATGTACTTATAATTTTAGGTACAAGACTCATTTTGTTAGTTTTTTTTTTTAAATCTAAATTTTGAATTTTAAATTTTATAATTTTCAGCATATCAATAACTAGCACACGGAGAAATAAGTTTTTTTTTTTAAGTAAAGTTAGGATTTTTCAAAATTATTATAATCAATACATTGTATTTATATAAAATAGAGGAAAATGATACTCTACCTATGATGGGTACCAACAAAGTGTGATAAGTGTTTTCTCCGTAAAACATTTGTGTGTATTTATTTTCTTGTAATGACCAATCGAATGCTAATGCTATCTTCAATAACTTTCTATTCGTTGGTTAGTGTGCTTTTGTCTTGTCACATTAGAGTACACACTACGACATTACCAAGGTAATTGGTAGAAAACAATATCCTACCTTATATTAAATAGTTGAGAGACACGTCATCAAAACTCCAACATAAAAAGGCAAAAAGAAAAAGAAAAAGAAAAAGAAAAAGAAAAGAGAAAAAAGAATCTGCTTTAAACAAAAGTCACCAACTAAGAGGTAGTTTTTATAAAAGTTATCAACCTAAATTAAGGGTGTTCAACCGGATCCGGATCCGGATTTTAAAAACCGGGCGGTTATCCGCCCGGATTAATCCGAAAATAATCCGGGCGGATAACTGGATTGAATCCGGATATGCGGTTATATATCCGGATTTTTTTTCACGACTTGGAAGCTGAGAAAGTGAGAAGTCCAGAACTGTTAGCGCAACGCAGTCGCTGTGCA
>QEOT01001591.1:167646-181090 GCA_003123785.1 Pterocarya stenoptera
TTGCATAAGAAGTGTATGGGCCGGGCAGGATAACTGTGATGAAGGACACTGAGAAGGTGTAGATCCTAAACAGAGATGAATTTATGAGAATGATAGCTATCCTTATAAAATGTAGTTTTCCTTTATGAATGGTTTTTTTAAGTGCTTCTTTACATGGTACAAGATTTACAATTTTACGTTCAATATTATTTTTATTTTCAGTTTTGTACATGATTTAATAACTGAGGCTTGCTTATTATACCCACCTTAATTAATCATATTTATCGAGCCGTGGACTTATCTTCTACTTGTAAAATTTTTTATTTTACATATATTAAAGAGGAGCATGCCCAATAAGGATGCTTAGAGGACACATGAGAGGGTTAGAATCAAAGCTATAAAATAGTTTAAGTTTTATTTTTCTTGAGATTTTATGAAAGAACTTTATCATTTGCAATGTTTTTAATTCCTAATAATCTCATGTTTTAGTATCGCTTTCTGGTTTCATTTATACATCTTTGAGGATCAGAAACATGCAGATATATGAAGAATCCAAGTTTTCTTGGCCGACTCTTTACTCATAAGGCAGGTGATTGATTCTCATGATGTCATGCGAAAAGTGATTGATTAGTGTCACAGGTTGGTTGCTTGATAAAGAAACTGTGTTATAGAACATTTATGCAGGTTATGTAAAAGTACTGTTCAAAAAAAAAAAAAAAAGGTTATGTAAAAGTAATATTTATCTTATTCAGACACCTTTATTATTATTTTTTTTTTCGAAGAGCCGGTAGCCACATGTCATAGTGATCTTGTCTTAAGTTTATTAATAAGTCTTTACATATAGTGAAAGAATACCGTAGTTACAAACCAAGCAGTTTATAGATTATAAAACAAAAAACCTTCTAAATACAAATCAACCAAGACAGAAACAAATAAAACAAAGAGAGAAAAAAACTAAACAAGTCTATAAGAAAGACCACAAATAAATCTAACAGGCTTAAAAAGACGTGTAAATAAATCTAAACAAGCCTAAAAAAACCAAAGGCCAAAAAACTAGAAATTCTAAATTATTTGGATCCTTGCAGTGGCGGACCTCCCCTAAAATTTTGAAAAAAAAAAATATATGTATATATATTAATTTTTTTTATAATTTAATAAGCAATGATATATTATTCTTAACATATCATATAATTTTTTAATACATAGGTTCTATTAAATGTATTTTATTTTTATTTTAAATCTTACTATTAGATTGTTCTATATACCGCAGAAAAAATTATACGAAGATAGAACAAAAAATATTTATTATAGTTTTAGTTTTGCTTGGCCTCCCCTAAAACAAATTCCTGGTTCTGCCACTGGACCCTTGTATATGCATATGACGTATTCTTTTCTCTTACTTAAATTGCAGGAGATATTGAAGTTGTTATTTGATATGAGATTAAATTAATTAATAATGGAAAAAGAAAACCTATTTTGTAACTCAAATCTTCTAATTTTATGTTTTGTAATGTAATGTATAAATACCAAACAATGTAATATGTTGTGGATTACATTGGGTCTTGCATGCATTTTACATGATGAATATTGTGATTTTTTTTTTTGTACATGTATTTAGTTAAAAAAAAAAAAAGGTAATTAGTTGTCTCTACCTTTAGTTATTTTTTACATAAAATTTAGTTTGCTATTTTGATATATTTTTATTATTATGGACAATATTCAATGTTTTGAGATTTATTTAATTTCTTTTGTTATGTTTTCAATATATATTTTTTACTTGAAATTTTTTTTAAAAATAAAAATAAAAATGAGATTTTGTACAATCCGGATACTTGGATTTTTGGATTTCAAAATTCCGGATTCTTCCGCATTTTATCATGCCTAAGCCAATGCGCTCCAATTTTACCCCATATTAATCATTTTTTTTTTTGAAATGAGGATAACTATATTGCATAAACAAAGTATTTTTATGAGGAAACTATTTGATTAATACATACAAGTATGCTCTCAAAATAATAAAGATCAATTTCACATAAAAGGGCATCCTTAGTAAGCATGTGAGCAGCCATATTAGCATCCTTTTAGTACAACAAACACTCCAAGTTGCAAATGATCCTAATACATTTGCAAAAATCTAATTGTAAGCAATTCTGCGCATTAATACGTGCACCCATTTAATATGATTGGTCAGAAAAAAGACTTTATTAAAAATAATGCTAATTTAAATTTAAAATATGAAGACAACAACATTAGTATGCAGATTAGTACGCAAACGTGCTTGTACATAGCAAAACTCAATACATTTTAGTGTCTTCAATGATTAATCAACCTAGACTCCGATCCTCCAAGGAATTCTGTATCTTCTTGACCACCTGCATTGAATCACTTTCAAGAATGAATTCATGAATCCTAACTTTTTTTATTTTATTTAAAGAGCGAGTAGTCACCTGTACAAGAATGATCTCATTTTAATTTATTAAAAAACCATCATTTATGGCGAAGGAATATCCTAAAATAAAAAAAAACAAGTAAAACCAAAATCTCCTCAAGAACAAAACCACCAGAAAAAAACCAAATAATCCCAGCCCCACTAATAACCAAGTCTACCCGAGCAGAACACATCAACCTCGTAAATATATGGCATACCCAATGTCTCCAGTCTCAGCAATCCCGACTTCTTTACAGAAGAGGACTCCCATATTAATCATTTAAAGGTGTGTTGCACTCCCAGTGGTTTGTGTATATTTTCTTCATAAGGTATCACCAAAACTTACTTTCTTTTTGTTGTATTTTAACTAATGACTTTTGCAAAACATCATATATATCAATTTATCTATTGGTTGTCTATATAATTTAAATATCATTTTCTTTCTTCTTTTTTTATTTATTTTAAATATTTTTTCTAACTATTACTAAATTTATAATATTCTTCTATCTTTCAATATTTCGGTGAGTGTACACTCTTTTACATTTTTTTTTTTTATTTTTTGAAAAAAAAAGAGAAAGTAATGCTATCCTACCGCCTGAAGATCATCACATGAATACAAAAAATAAAGGAAAACACGATTCGTGTGTTCAACTTGGTTCTGCAGGTGTATCCGAACCCAAGCCACCATCTCGCAGCCACCTGCTCCCCTACCTCACGGCGCCGACCACCATTATCGACCCCATCTCCGACAAGTTTTTCATCCTCAATATTTTCAGACCACCATTTTCGACTCCACACAATATTCATCCTCACCACGATTCAATTTTCTATTCAAACAAGTCCTTGTTTCTCTTGTCGAATTTAAGAGAGCACTCTTGAACGTACAATTAAATATCGGGGTCAATGCTAGAACGCTTGTCCCAATTCAGCTAGTGCACAATTATGGCAAAATTTTGATGCTTTATATTCTTCTATTTGTACCACAATGTTTTAAATTTTTATCTTGAAATATTTCGTTTATGTAGTGTAGCCGGTATAGAAAAAGTTGTAGTTTTGTACCGGTCAGAATTTAAGTCGTTTCGGCCCGTACTGGTTGTACCGACCTATATTTCGGCCCATACTGACCGATATTTTGGTCTTTACTTTTTTTTTATTCATTTCTTCAAACTGCAAGCTTATTTTTTGATCCCTTAATTCAGATAAGACTATTTATAATTTTTTTATATAAATATTTATATATAATTTATTCATATATATATTATTATTTTAGAATATAATTTTTATATATAATTTATTTATATATAAACTATTTTAAAATAGTATTTAAAATGGTACTGATTTCGAAATATTTCGTTTTAATATCTCGATCGAAACAATCACCAGTACAATATTTAAAACATTGATTTGTACTCGTATGAGAATCTATCAAAAGGGTTTCTGCAACTCCTGGTCTAGTGGTTCTTGGGCCTTTTGATTTCGAAACTTGAAGAATTGGTAATTTCTTCATTTGGATTTCACTGGGCCGGCACTACTTCCTATCCATATGAGGGGTTATAGAGGGCGTCGGGAGGGAGGCAGGGAGGCGTGTGGGATGAAGGGTTCCGCAAGGTGTCTAGGGTTTTCGAAAATAGTTTTTTTTTAATAAATTAATGCTGCCACGTGGCTTAGCCACACATCAAACGGGCAAATCGAGCGGTAACGCTCAGGCGGCCCCGGTAGCTTTACCCGACCAGATGACATGTACGCAGCCACCGAGACTAGTACAGCCAACAGTTCTGCAGTACTATGCCACTGAGAGAGTTCACTTTCGATCCCACCACTCTATTTAGTTTACCTTGGTCTCTCTTCTCAGGTCGCATCAATTTGCCATAGGGGATCCTCGGAGTTCCTGCCTTCACTTTCTGTCTACTAGTTCAGCTTAGCCAATTCACGGTGATGGATTTAAAAGGTTCCCCTGCTCTCGATGGGTATCGAATGCCTGCTGAGTGGGAAACCCATTCACAGTGTTGGATGGGCTGGCCGGTAAGTACATCTGTTTTCAATTTTCCGGTGGCATATCACATAATAGTGTCTTGTTCAGATCTATGGGTCGTTTTGTTTTTCTCTGTTTGAGAAATGTTCTGTGCCTGGTTCATGTTGCATGTGAAATCCAATTAACTTCATTGGATTTTTTGATTATTTGTATGAATCCGTGATGTATCTGGGCTTTTCCTATCTATGCATATCCATGTTAATAGCAAAGCAGATGTATCTCATAGTGATACCTCAAGAACCTCTATCCTTAATTTGGATGTGCAGTATGTTATGGATTTGAGGCTATTGTAATGCCATTCATATGTTCGGTGATTTTTATTTTATTTTATCTGTTTATTATCGCCTAGTTTTGTATATGGATTCTGTGAGATTTGATATGGGGCATGTCTTCTGTGGATATGTATGAATTGTGTATCAACTTGACATACATTTATATATAGACTATGTGCATGGGATGCCATTTTCCGAGCCATTGATGCTTCTGGGAAACTAGTTAGGCCTTCGTTTTGGTGTGAAGAAGTATTGCTGGATGCCAAAATGCTTCTTCCTGCAGTCCAAGGAGCATTTCTGTCTACATTTTAAGACACCAAGTGACCGGGATTTTTGAACAGGTCTACTTGCAATGGCACTACGCAGAAACCCACACCTTTAGCAAATGAGTCTTAGAGCTGTGCTTTGTAACTTCACCATCATTCATTACCAAGAATAAATTCTCAAAGGCCAAAGTGAAATATAAATCTCAGAGTGCTTAATTACATCCCCCTGTCCTCCCTTTCTAATTTGATTTTTTGCAAACAAAATTTCACTACTCTTCTACCCCAAAAAAATCTTGTTAGTAATAATTTCTGGATGTTACAGCTTTGCTACATGTGCTGTTCAGTTGCACCATATGCAGTCTTGCCATATTGTCAATCCTGATCTTCCTTCTCTGCTCCCAGCACTTCACTACGTATCTATCTAAGCTTTTTTAAGTCCTGGTTCTATGCACAAAATTGTAGATCATCTCTGATTCAACCTATCATGCTTAGTCTGTTATGACAATCAGGCTTTGTTCGTGTTACAGGAACGCCCAGATAATTGGAGAGATAATGCATTGCATGCCCAACGTGTGTATGCAAAGGTAGCATCTGCAATCTCAATGTTTGAGCCTGTGACTGTCTGTGCAAGTGCTGCTCAGGTTGGTTGAACATATTGGAGATGTAGATTTGTCTCACAACTTGCCTTTGCTTTTGTTCTTAACTAAGTTTGAGATTTGTGTTTCTTACATGCTCAGTGGGTCAATGCACGGAATCAGCTACCAGAAAACATAAGAGTGGTTGAGATGAGCATGAATGACTCTTGGTTTCGTGATACTGGACCGACTGTGAGCTCCCTCTTTCTATTCATTTCAGCATTTGGAATAGTAATATCTTCACTTTGCTATTTAAATTGACAATGACAGTTATGTTTTTGCTTTTGTTTTTTTCCTTTGTAATAGTTTGTTGTAAGCAAGAGCACATCAAGTTCTGTTATCTCACAGCAGAATGTGGCTGGCATTGATTGGAATTTTAACAGCTGGGGTGGTAAACTTTTGAACAGTCATCTCATGTCTTCTGTAAATATACTATTGATATTACTATTGATATTAAAAATAAGTTCAAGATATTGCAAGAATTCTCATCTTTTACAGGTATGATAATCTTGACATTTTAATGTTCTGTTGCGTTCATAGAAAAAATAACGGTTTTTTTTTATATGGGTAATGGATTATTAAATACTGTATGCGACAACAGAGTCTAAAACTATTGAGTTGAACCTACGTTCTTTCCTGTTCCTTTCCTGGTACTCTCTTACCATAAATGTTTTTTTTTTTTTTTTAATGTCTGGGAACCTCTCTAAGGCAGGGCCCTTCGGACCCACCCTTGCAGAGTAAACCCTGGTCCCGTGCACCGCACCCTCGAAAGTTTCCCTACACGGAACTGGTTAAATTACTAGCTTTTTACCAGGGGGTGTGATCCCAAAGGATTGTTTGCACCCATGAGGTATTGAACCTTGGACCTTGAAGTGAGTGATTCCCCAAGACCAAGACCTTCACCACTTGGGCCAACCCCTTGGGGTTAAAAGCAAGTTATTAAACTTACCATAAATGTTGTCCTTTTCTTGATGCAAAATGATGATCAATATCGTCTGCCATAATGGAAAAAAAGGGCTGATCAACCTGTAGTTTGAGGAACTAAATCAAGAATCAAATGTGAGATAATGAAGCTTTTTCATTAGATGTGCTGCAGTAATCTTTGAAAATAGTGCAAGGGTGCATCACTGGTTTCATAAAGGAAATTACCGCCCTTTGTCTTTGTTGTTTTAGATACGTCTTGTTTGGTTGGTGCCTTCTATAACTGCGACTACTCTAAAAATTTCTAGGTTTTAGTGATGGTTGCTACCAAGACTGGAGTCTTGACCTCCTTGTTGCAAGAAAGGTTAGTGTAGTTCGATAGATTGTAGCATTGCTTTTATTTTTTTTCATAATATCTACCTTTATTTTTTCCAAGGACAATTCTTGTGCATAATTGCTAATATTTTTTTGTTAGATTTTGGCGAATGAGAGGCTTCCTAGATTTCCACACTCAATTGTTCTTGAAGGTGGAAGCATCCACGTTGATGGAGAAGGTAACAATTCATATACTCTCCAGTAAAAACAAAAAAAAAAAAAGTAAAGAAGAGAAGAAGAAATTATGTACTGATAGTTTAGCAGCTTGAGAGTATTTCTCTTGCTTCTTTTGAGCAAATATAAAACAAAAGGCTTTAAAAGAAATAATGCCTTAATATCTATGTAGACCCCAGGTCTAAGGTTCAAATCCCCTTGGGTGAAAACAATCTCTAGGGGCCATCGTACTGGGGGATTTTCTCCTTGAATTACCCGAGGTTTACTTGCGGGAAACTCCTTGTTGAGGGCTTGTGCACCCCTGGGATTAGTCGGGATGCTGTTCTTGGACACCTGGTGCCAATAAAAAAAAATATCCATGTAGACAATAGTTGAGCGATTGCTGCCTCTTTGTTCTGATATGCAATGAAAGAGTACAATTATACTATATGAGCACATTGCATTATATGTGGATATATATGTTATTTATTTTCATAATGAGGAGTAATGGATATTGAACTTTTAGAAAACGATTAAAGGCAATGTCTTCCTAATTTAATGTACAAGCACACTGGTATAGCCTTATGGGATATTCTAAGCCATGCATCTGGTTCACTTATGCTGCATATATTTAATTAGAGTTCTATCTATTAGATGTGAATATGATTCAGACTCTCAATTAATAGAGTTACTTATAGCGTATGCAGCTCCATTCCAAATTTAAGACTATCTACCCAGGTTTAGAAGTTTGCATTCCATAGTCATTTTGGGCGAGTGGCTCATTACATGTATAACTTATTTTGAAAAATACTATAAAACTAATTCTTAAGGACATTCACCAATTTGCGCATATTTACTCCATGTTGGAACTTACGGGAGTACCACCTGTTCTATTGAAGAAATCTGTAGTTTAATTGCATACATTACTATCTTTTACTCAGTATTTATTTTGATGAAAGTAGTTTAACTTTAAAAGTACTTTTACCCGGATCTCCCGCTTTATATTTTGAGATGATTGCTTGCTTATCCATTTGAAACTATTCTATACTGAGCAAGCATTATAAGGGAGGCTCATATCCTCTGTAACTGAGGGACATTTGCCGTGTGGTTGAAAGATGCGCTTCACTTCAGTCCACTAAAGATACGGGATGATTTTCCTTATCTTAATATTATTCAAGGGCTCACATACTATATTTCCTACCATTTTTCTTTGTCAAACTTCTCCCCACAGAAAGTGTTACTAAAGGTTACATCAGTAGTTGATGTATCAAGGATTGAATCGCCATGCACTTCACATAGAAAAAATTCAGAATCCGGGCTTTTCTCCATTCTTCTGTTACAGAAACTGTCAACGCTCACCATATAGTTTGCTTCCTGCCCATTGAATTGACTCATTTTGCATTTATTCAGGATTTGTTTTCTGCTTTCAGGGACTTGCCTTACCACAGAGGAGTGCCTTCTGAATAAAAACAGGAACCCGCATTTAAATAAGGAGCAAATAGAGAATGAACTTAAGGCTTATCTTGGAGTCGTGAAGGTTATTTGGTTGCCTCATGGATTATATGGTATGTGATACTACACTGATGCTTTGCTTAATCCCCTGGCTTATATTTTTTTACTGAGAAACTCTTTGCTCTTGATGGTTGTTCTCTTTATGAAGATCTACATGCCTTTCTCTCTTATTATCATATACACAAGATTGCATAGAATGTTCTTCCTTTGTCATATTGTCTGACCTTGCCATTCTTTTAGGATTTATTGCTCCCTTAAACTTTAGTAACCTCTGGGGAGGATATAGGGTACATCCTGTGTCTATTTGTTCTTGTGGAAATTTGTGATGGTGTGATGGTGGTGGGCTTGATGGGGGTAGTGATGAGGTTTGATGTGCCTTGATACTTTTAAACGGAGGGGCTCCAATTACAACATGTATGCAGTGGAGGAAAGATGATTTGTGCTCTCCATACTCTCCAGGAATTCAACACTCCTCCCACTAATTAAAACAACAAAATCTCCGGTTTGTGGAAATTTTCTTTCCTAATGGTCAAATCCCTCCATTTTCCTCATTCAAGCATACCTTCTCGCAATATTTATTTATTTACATACAATATTTAAACAGATGGACATCACTTGGTCACCTTCTCAATCTTTCCTTAAAGCATATTTTGGATGATGCTTCACAGGTGATGATGATACCAATGGTCACATCGACAATATGTGCTGTTTCGTGAAGCCTGGCGTGGTTCTGTTATCCTGGACTGATGATGAAAATGATCCTCAGTACGAACGATCTGTTGAAGCCTTTTCTGTTCTTTCCGGTGCTACTGATGCCAATGGTAGGAAACTACAAATAATTAAACTCCATGTTCCCGGGCCACTTTATATGACAGATGAAGAGGCGGCTGGAGTAATTCAGGTAGTGTTTTATTGGTCCAGAATTGGGCTTTCTTGGCTCTGTCTTAACGCTTGTCAATAATGTGCCATTCCTTTGCTGGAGAAGCTACTGCAAAAAGCTTGGCAAAGTCTGAAATTTAATATTAAAAAATTTGTATATATTAATGAACAAAAAAATCTTTAAGATCTTAAGAAGGCCAAAAGGTTAATTATTTGAATCATCTTCTTTGCTCTCATAAATCTTTTGTCTGAATCAACGGGGCTTATTACTTACCTTCTAAATATGAGGTGATTCTTTCCTTTGCCTTTGCATTGTCTTTGGACATATAGCATCTTCTCCCTAAATAATGGTTTAGGGTGAGGGCATGGGTTCAAATAACCTATGGCTGAGTGGGTCACATTGTAGTGTTTATCTGTAAAAATGGCACACAAGATGATAAAATATGGTATCCCGACGTTATCTTCTGAAGGGTTTTGTTTTTTTGGGTAATCAAGAAGATTTATTCATTAGAAAAGGGCATAGCCCAAGTCTTTTGTCACAAACTATAATAAAGTCCGCTGTCATCATTCGGCAGTGCAGCATTGTCATACACACTCTTCTGCTGTATGCTAGCCAGTCATCATTCGGCAGTGCGGCATTGTCATACACACTTCTCTGCCGTATGCTAGCCAGAAATAGGAATTTTCTGATAGCATACCTAGGAATATTTTCCCTAGCAGAAAACTGTGGTAGCTTATGCCATTAATATTTTCTAATGAGCTCCACTGCCCTGAATATAGCTATATATCAATCCTAAATTTAGGCCATTTGAGCTATGAACAACTTATGAATTACTCCTACACACACATGCATTAATCAAGAAAAGTAAATTACTGGAACATAGTCCACTGCTGCTTTGAGTCTGGAGAACTGATGCCTTCTTTCTTGTGGCCATGCCATTGTGGATCTTCTAATTAGGCTTCTTCAAGATGCCTGACAGAATTAAACTTATTTCAGAATGCTTCGTACTCTCTCTGTACTCTTTTCTTCTTCTCTTTTTTCCTTGTTGAGAACAATATTTATTTTTTTCACTTGAATAGAAGTCACTTGAATGCATAGAACATAATTTTTTTTCGACTCTTCATTCTTTTTGCAACAGGATGGTGAGGCTAAACCAAGACTTCCGGGTACAAGACTTGCCGCCTCATATGTGAACTTTTACATTGCCAATGGAGCAATAATCTTGCCACAGTTCGGTGACCCAAAGTGGGATGAAGAAGCTGTTCGTGTCATATCTGAAGCCTTACCAGATTATGAAGTAAGAAAACATTCTTCAATTATTTACATGTACAATCTTCATTTCAAAATTTGTGCAGAGTCCACATGCATCTCCCGACATCATTTTGTTTTATCTACCCATGAAAAGATCATTTTGTTTTATCGGGCATCATACTTTTCATCACTTCCATGGCTAAAATCCAAGTAGTGGCATTATTAAATGAGTTTTGCTACAAATCAACAACTGTTCACATCACACACTCCACATCTATTGCTTTTCATAGGGTGTGGGGGTGTTTTTCATGAAATCCTTTTCTCATCAGCCACTATTCACCACCCCACACCCTATGAAAACCAATAGATGAAAAAGCCCTCATGCCTTATGAAAAACATCCTCACACTCTATGAAAAAGCTGTAGGTGTGGGGTGTGAGAGTGAATAGTGGTTGATGTATAGTAAATCCCGAAAATAGGGTGTATGGGCGTTTTTCATAAGGTGTGAGATGTAGGATGGTGAATAATGGCTAATGAGAAGAATTTTTTTTATTAAATATGGTATGGCCTCATCTGAATTTGACCGACCTTAGTTTTTGTTGAATCATTACTGCCCTGTAATTTTGTAGTCCTGAACAAACCCTTTTAATGATGTTTGGCTGTCTCAGGTTGTAAGAATCGAAGGAGCGAGAGAGATTGTTTTAGGGGGTGGAAACATACATTGTATTACTCAACAACAACCTGCCATTATCCCGCATGGAACAGCGAAACACGACTGATTCCTTATGAACATGGGCACAGATGTATTAGTACCCATATTGAGATTAGCTGAACAATTAGCTTGCACGGATTTATTTATTACTTACCTTTGATTTCTGGTTTTCCGGATCGTTTAAGGTTGTATGTTGTTGTGGATGGTGCAGAGGAAAATGGGTGTAGACAGTGCCTGCAGAGGTTTGCCGTTTAGGTTGTATGTTGTTTTAGATGGTGCTATGAAACCTACCACTCAGGCAGAAATGTAAGAAATTGACATGCCAAAATGTTGAATGGAAGTAATAATAAGGTGCGGTTTAGCGGATTGAGATGATATGAGATTAGTTGAAATGAAAGTTAAAAGTTGAATAAATTATTGTTAAAATATTATTTTTTAATATTATTTTTATTTTAGAATTTAAAAAAGTTAAATTGTTTATTATATTTTACGTGAGAATTTAAAAAAATTGTAATGATAAGGTAAGATGAGATGAAATATTTCTTATATTCAAATTGGGCCTAAATTGCCTGCAATCGTATAGATTGTGTTACGGTTCAAAGGAAAGTCTTATAATATCTAAATTTATCTTACCTATAAAAAAAAAAAATATATATATATATATCTAAATTTATCTATATCTATAGTCTATATATTTTTGGGGAAAATCTTATTCTCAAACTGGAATATAGAGTGCACCATTCACATTACTTAAAAGATAATATTTAATTTGTAAAATTCAAAATTCAAGATTTATTTTTCAAATTAAATTATGTTATGTGTATAATTTGATTTGAAATTAAATGACATAATTTAATTTAAAAGATAAATTTTGAATTTAAATGATATGGATTATACGCTTAACATATATAACTTGAGAACACACCAAACTTGAAAATGGAATAACCATAATTTTAAAACCTCCTGTTAAGTTACATCAAATATTATATCACTGGTCAAGAGCCTTATGACATATGATCTGATTATCCAAATAGAAAATTTAGGTTCGAAACCCCTCACTCCTTTTATAATATATATATATATAAATATATTATAGATTACTAATTACAAATGCGACGCTTAGAAAACTTCAATCAAGGTATAAAAGAATTAATAATTTGTAATTTTTGGAGGCAGGACTAGTAGTATTTAATTTTCAAGGTAAAAAAGTCTTGCTATTATTATTATTGTTATTATTATTACGAAACCGCATCATCCACTATCTTATTATTGTTATTAAATAAAACCCATTCCCGTAAAGGTGTAACATACCACAAGTTGCATTATAATTGAAGGAGAAATAATGATTTTATAAAATTCAGTTAAACTTATAAAATGAAATATAATACATCTAATGAAATTCATTTTTATTTAAAAATATAATTATTAAAAGCAAAATAATATATTTAATCAAGTTGCTAAACATTTTATACATCTTCAGAAAAAAGTTTTAAAATAAGAATTAATTTTAAAAAGATCATATACTATTTTAATTATATATATATTATATTATATCATTACCTTCTAAATATTTAAAAAAAATAAATGAAAAATTATCTCAAGCCAATGGCACAAAATTAAATATAAATTAGAAATTATTAAAGGAAAATATTTGTAATAATAGAATTTATTTTAAAACTACATTTATTTTAATAAAAAAATATTAATATTGAAAATTCCATTTCTTACTTTATTATTTATATATTATTTTAATTAAATATGTTATATCATTACCGAACGTTGCACGACTTTGACTTGCTTGAGCTTATATTCAAATCGATTATACTAATAAAGTGGGCCACAAATTCAATAGAAGTCTGATTTGAAAGTGTAACCAAATGGTACAATCACTTGAAAGATTGAAACTATTTTACAAGGTAATGGCCGGTTTGGATAGCGAAAGTGTTTTCTCTCGTTTCATTTTAATTTATTTTATTATTATAATTTTTTTAAATTCTTACACAAAATATAATAAATAATTTATTTTTTT
>QEOT01001591.1:181446-219762 GCA_003123785.1 Pterocarya stenoptera
TGGAGTGTGAGAGTAAATACTGGCTGATGAGTAGAATTTCTCGTTAATATATTATCAACTAATTATTTGGATTAAGATTAACTATTATGGCAAGTTGAACTTGAACCAACTTGATTCGACTTAAAAACGACTTTCGATTTTTTTACGACGAAAGGTGGATCTATAACGACATGAAGCGCGTAAACCCAACCATGAACCATGTGTTTGCTTGAGATCGGAGAGATCCAAGAAATAGAACGAGAGAGAGAACGAGACCCCATATATTCAGAAGGACGAAAGAAAGGTTGACAAGGGGAAGATGGGGTGCACATTTTCTGGGTTGAATGCGCTATACGATGCAGTAAACGGCGGAGGAGACGTTTGGATCAATGAGAACCGGTTCAGGATCGTGAGGCAGCTTGGGGAGGGTGGGTTCGCCTACGTTTTCCTGGTCAAGGAGGTGCCCACAGACTCGAGTTCGGCCTCTGGTGGCGGTGGTGGCTTGGCTAAGAAAGTCAAGGACCCATCTCATCTCTCTGGTTTGAGCTCTCTCTTCCTCACCATGTATCGATTTTTTTTAGATATTCTCATCTGGATCATCGAGTTATGAATGTAAATGAACTGTTTTTGAATGTCTGTCTGAGCTCAGAAGTGATTGAATCTTGCCATTGAATTGAATAATTCGAGTGAATCTCAATTTTGATATGGTGGCCTTAAGGGATTTTTTTGGTGATATGAAACTGTTATATAGGATATATCGGAACTATAGAATTTATCGGAACTATAGAATTTTCTATGAAAGTAGATCTTAAAATGTGGCGGGCTTGCATTTTTATGTTCTCCAATATTCTTTGTTTTGTTCTTGCTGTTCTTTCTTTTCCTTGGATCCGTGTTTCAGGTATTATGGTCTATATATATCATTAAATACAATTTATGATACTTGGAATCAGATTTGGTGTTTCAATTTTTTGCTTTTTATTTTTTATTTTTAATTTGAATTTCTGATTTAAGGTTTTCTGGGTTCACAAATCTGGCTATGTCCTCTTCTTTTTAAACTTTGTAGGCTTCCACACACACACACATATATCTATCTATCTATCTATTTATCTATCTTATCTATCTGCATTCACACATAACAATGATGCCCTCACCTATTTCCCATATTGTCTGGTGATATTACTTGTAGATCAAAACTGTTCAAATAAATCTACCGGATAAAGAATTTGTTATCTTGGTTTGAGCTAGTGGAGTCTAAGCAATTATCTTTTTTACATGAATTAAAATTGTTGGCAGCAGCGTGTGTCTATATAGATATATTATTTTAACCATGCAAGGAAATCCCAAGCCACACTAGGCCCATATTCGGAAAAGATTAGTCAACGATACAATTGGAGCGCCTTGAAATCATTATAAAAAGTAAGAATTTCTCCTTTCCAATGAATGTGGGATCCCATTCACCACCTTCCTATGCTCACTCAATATGGAGGCGTCACAATCTCCAACCCTTAAATCTCGACATCCTTGTCAGGCTATTCGATCATAGGTGACATGGCTGTAGTCTCACACTTGTGGTTTGGTTTGGCTCTGATATCATTTGTAACGACTCACAAAAAGTCCAAGTAACATTTGAACCCGTACTCCAAAAAGACTAGTTGCTGATACTATTGGAGTCCCGTGGGATCATTATAAAAAGCAAGACTTCTCCCTCCAAAACGATGTGGGATCTAATTCCCCACCTTTCTATACTCACTCAATATGGGGTATTAAAATTATAAAAAGAGCATTTAAGTTATATTTACACTCTATATTCTCTTGTACTAAAACTCTTAGTCTACTCAATTTCTTAAAATGCTTGTGTGTGTCTGGTTTTTTCTTCCTGTTTTGAAAGTAATTTGATGAAAAAAAATGATTTTTCTTGGCGTGTGTGTGCAGATGATGGCACTTATGCCATGAAGAAAGTTCTCATTCAGAATGCTGAACAGTTAGAGTTGGTTAGGGAGGAAATCCGCGTCTCATCGCTATTCAGTCATCCAAATTTGCTTCCACTTCTTGATCATGCTATCATTTCTATTAAGGTTGTTACTCGGAATAGTTATTTATTTCTAGTTTATTAATTAGTTTTCTCATCTTTAAAAAAATAAACTTTTTGACCAATATACTAAGAGGAATGATATATGGCTGTTGCTTTAGTTGGTAGGCTTCAGTATGACAATTATTTGGTATTGAACTGTATAGTTCTGGCTTTGACATTGGGTCCCCGAGTCACAAGAGGAGGAAACATTTTGTGTAAATTTGAGAAAGCATGGTAAAGCAATTATTAGTGCTGGAGTTGCACACCAACAGTATTTTAACCACATTGGCATGGAAATCATCCATAGTGTGCTTAGGGAAGTTTTTTAAGGTTCAAACTGCTACTAGGTGGTGGGAATATCATTTATTTGGGCGATATTAGCTTTTTTTGAACATTATTTATTTGAAAACAATCCCTTCTAGAATGCAATGTGATTTAAAATAATTTTAAAAATAGATATTTATATAACATTATATTACTTCACTTACAGCCAACACAAGAAGGATCTAGGAACCATGAAGCCTACTTGTTATTTCCAGTTCATTTGGATGGAACATTACTGGATAATGCCAAAGCTATGAAAGCTAAAAAGGAGGTTTTTTCTACCTCAGATGTTCTTTATATATTTCGACAGGTGAATAAAATCTCATTTTCTTTTTCTACTTCATTTATACTGTTCCTACTGCAAGTCAATTTTCTTAGAATATTGTCTTTCCATGATAACTAGATACTGCCTACGGTGGATATTTTTCTCATGGATATCATAGTTTTCCGTCTTTTTGTCACACTTTCTTAACTCCAAGCCACAATCATTGAAAGTAATTGGTTAGCTTCTGTCAAGAGTTGCAGTTGATTGCTTGAGGCCCAAGGGAGAAATGTTGTTAGAAATATGGATGTCTGTTGTTTCTTGTGCTGTAGATTCTATAGGAGATGCACTTACGAGTTTTTTTTTTTTTTCTTGTTTTGGTTTATATCTGTAGTATTTTTAGATATGATGATGTTATAAATTGATCTGAAATTTCTTACATGCATCATAATCATTTTAATTAACGAAATTCAATTTGACAGCTTTGTGCAGGACTCGAGCATATGCACAATCTTGATCCTCCATATGCACATAATGATGTCAAACCTGGTAATGTTCTTATTACTCATATAAAAGGAAAACCACCTCTTGCTATATTAATGGACTTTGGCAGTGCTAGACCTGCCAGAAAGCAGATTCGCTCTCGTTCGGAGGCACTACAGTTGCAGGTGTTTTTTCTTCACTTTTTTTTTTCTTTTTTCAATAATTGTGATGTTAGAACGTTGATTTTCCTGGATCCCTGGTAAATGTCTAAATATGCTTTGTATATGCATATTTGCGTATTTTGTGTGTGCTTTGTAGTTTAATGATATCTAAGAGAACCATTTTACTCTGTAGTTTAAGTTCTTCACTTTTAATTTGAAATGTCTTGAAAATTAATTTCCCTATTTCTTATCCTTGGTATGACAAAGTCAGCCTCTTGTCTCTTCCTTTACTGTTATGATTAATATCTATAGATGCTTGCGATTTTCATCTCAATCAACCCATTGGATCGTATACTATAGCAATGGTGATTTTTGTTTTTTTCTTGTGTAGGAATGGGCATCTGAGCATTGTTCAGCTCCTTTTCGAGCTCCTGAGCTGTGGGATTGCCCAAGCCATGCAGACATTGATGAGAGAACTGATATTTGGTCATTAGGATGCACTTTATATGCAATAATGTGAGGATAATTCTTGCTCTTTTACTGTCGCCACTATATTCGTGATTATTAAGCAACTTTTTTACTGTACCTCGTATCATTAGTGGTAATATTTTAAACAGTTAGGAAAACTTTTTGATTGCATGTAATATAGGTCTGTGCATGCATTCTAATGTACATAAATATTTATTCCAGTAATATAGGGAGCTCAAGGGTCAGCCTTTTTTATGTTTTAGTGATAATACACCTACACTGGTGAGGCCTAGCATAACTGATTAGTTTTTTAATAGCTTGACTGGATATTGATGCGGCCATGGGATAAGAGTGAAGTTGCTGTCTTTTGAGTGATCTTTAGTTCTGACAACTTGGACTATTTATATGTAGTGCTAACATGCAAAGTCTAATTGAAGCAAGAGTCGTATAGTTCAAAGGTCTAGTCATAAGTATACTAGATTTAAATCAGCTTATTTTACGACCTTATTGAGTGATTTGAGTTTTGGGACAAGAGTGTCCATCTTCTCTCTCTCTCTCTCTCTCTCTCTCTCTCGTCTTAGTTCTATTCTAGCGCTATTACTCTTCACATCAGCTGATGTCACTGTTTAAGCCACTAAAATTCAATTTTTGGAACTCCAATTCAATATTGTTAAGGTATAAATTAAATAATAAAATCTACCTCTTCCCATTAGCTTAAGCTTTTGGGACAAGTGGTGATTTCACATGATATCAGAGCAAAGGTCCTGAGTTCGAACCCTGACTCTACACTGCACCTCATTTAATTAAATATTCCACTTGTTGGGCCCACTCATTGAGAGGAAGTGTGGCCCACACATGAGAGAGAGTGTTAAGATATAAATTAAATAATAAAATTTACCTCTTCCCATTAGCTTAAGCTTTTGGGACAAGTAGTGATTTCACAAATATAAATTCTGAAAATGCTTCCCCTCACCATAAAAATCTGCAAGATCATTACTTTCCCTATTCTAAAGCCCACCACAGGTAGAATGGACATATTTCCATTATCTTGTCCCATATCAGTTTGGTACTTGAGTGAAGAGATTCTAAGAAAAGATTGTTGCAAAAAATTTCCATCCTTGTGCATGATGGATGTGAAATTAGATTTCAAATTGAAGACTTTTTCTGAAGTAATAACAATGGACCAAGAAGATTTCGCAACAGTCGTGTGAAAGGATGTTGGAAACTTTGCAGCCTCAGTTAGGTATGGTTCAATGCATCATGGTGCTGCCTTATAGGAAGAGCAAGGTAAGCACTGCCATCATGGTGCTGTCACCACACCACAAGCCATGCCAGAGTCTAGTCTTAAAGTCATCACCTACCTCAAATTTAGTGTAGTTAGGAAAAAAAAACCCATCTTTTCCTGATAAGAGCCGTCTGGTATGACTGCTAAGAATTTTTCAAATTTATGATGTTCAACTGAAGAAACAGGTGTATGGTTTTGATGATCTATTCATATTATTCAAGGATATCAGCATTTAATTTGTGTTTTGATTTACAATTAATGTTAAGTTTTGAATGAGGGCTCAAGGTCTCCAGGATTCCATAAAAAAAAGGTTTTGTATGAGGGCAGATAATTAATTTTCCTCAACTCTATGTGAATCATGGATATTTTGGTAATATAGTTTAGAGTCTTTAATTTTGATTGTCTTGGTGTATTTGTTTTGAGTATAAGTTATTCTTTAGTTGAGTTTAAGTTTTTATTTTTGATTTGGAATCCTAATGTTAGTTCCAGATATGAGTGCGGATGTATTTATGGTGAATGTTCTCAATGAATTTTAGAGATTTTGATTAATGAAAGGTTGAAGTGATTTGCATTTTGAGGCAAGAATATCGTAGCACCTCTCTCTCTCTCTCTCTCTCTTCTTCTTCTTTGGTGTATTATGGACATTTGTGTCACTGCTCACATAGCTGCTGACCAAATTCTATTTTCTTTCTTCTTTGCAACCTTGAAAGCATGCCCTTTTCCTTGCCTATGAAAACCGTTGCACACATTTTTCCCCGTTGTTAGCCATAAAGTCAACCATAAAGTACCTAATTTTGCTGTGAAATAGACCCAAGAAGGGGTTATGTTTCGACTGCAATGAATGCTGGGGCACGAGTGTAACAAGCTCCAACCTCAAGTATTCCTCATCGAGGAGGGTATAGTGGTTGGAGAAAAATTGTTGGATACAAGGCAGCCTTTCACTTGTTGAACCTTGAAGACAAGGTACTTCTTAAAAGGGGCAAGTGATGGAAAACCAGTCGGATGTGGTAACAGATTGCTGGTGAAACAGTATTACAATAAAAAGTTTAATTAGGATTAGGTTTGTTTGTTTGTTATTTTTTTTAGGATTAGGATTAAGTCGGATTAAGTTTAATTTGGATATTTTTTCAGAGCAGTCTTTTTTGGATTAGACTGCATGTGATAAGTATAATAGTTTACTGAACAACTACTTAGGTCTTTATTGGTATGGATGCAATTTGAATTTTTTCAAATTAGTAAAAAAAAAAAAAAAGCAATCCCGTGAGTATACATGATCCCACTACCTGTATAAAGCGCATCTCTGCTCGGGGAGTAGGTCAAAATTGGATTGCTGTTACGATTAGGATTGGAATGTTATTCGGATCTGGATTGCTAGTTTAATTCTCTTTGGTTTACTGTTAAGATTAGACTAGGACTGTATTTTTCTTTGCTTATTTAAGAGTGTTGATTAATAAAGTATCCTCCGAGTTTTTTATTCGAACAGTTTGTGGTTTCTCGTTTGCCCAAAAAGAGAATTTCTATCTTTTATTTGCTTTTGTGCGTCTGTTACAATACAGCGCAACCAGATCATAATTTTCTCATGTCTGATTCCATCACTGATATACACTAAATATAGGATGCAGCTCATGTCCATGTATCATTTTCACCATCCACACTATTTGGGGTATCATGATCTTGCCATTCAAATTTTTAATATCCTCATCAAGGTGTATGTTGAGCTGAGATGTCCCAACACTACCATGGCATTGTTACGTTGGTTTTAGTACCATTTCTCACTATCTGGACACTAATTGCATCTGACCAATATATCAAAAGGACTAGTCACTATTGGGGCTCCTGTAATCTCTCTTATATAGAAAAAATCAACTTAGTATACGCCCAGTGTTATACTCAACACCTTCTCCAGCAATACATTCAAACTCAACCTAATCTGAGATATCATAATTTTAGTAGAATGTCTTTGTATCTGCATACAAATGCTATAAACTTCTGCATAGAACATTCTTTTTAGTTTCATGGATTCCAAGCACGGCTTTTTCTTAAGATAATTATGACTCATCATCTTGAGAAAATGGATTCTCCCATTGAAGCAAAGCTGCATCTTTAGCAAGAAATTTTAATATATGCGTCACTGATATCTACTTATTACAGGTATGGGGTATCTCCATTTGAGTACGCAGTTGGAGAATCGGGAGGAAGTCTACAGTTGGCCATTGTAAATGCCCAGGTAAAGTGGCCAGCTGGTCCTAAGCCCCCATATCCAGAAGCTCTTCACCAATTTGTGACATGGATGCTTCAAACCCAGGCTGCAGTTCGCCCTCGCATAGATGATATCATAATCCATGTGGATAAGTTGATTTCGAAGTTCTCTAATTAAGACAACATCAGAATGAACACATTGGAGTGTGATAAATGGGTTACATGCATGTCAGCAGATTGACTTGTTGAGGTCCATCGATCATCCATTTTTCAACTAAGGGATATATATCATATATGGCAATGAAGTTATCAAAACAACTTAAGCAATAGTGTTACAGAGTACGATTGTGGAGTAGTAGTTTGGGCACTTGTGCATTGGTTTAGTTTTATTGTATTGTTTTGTAACAGCTATCAAGTTTTATCTCTTGCAATGTACCAAATTTGCTAAGCTTCCCATTTTGATTAGATTTTTTGAAGTCTCCAACTATTAAATGTTTTTAGGACTTGACATTCTTGTCCTAAAGGGCTTACAAAGTCGGCATTTATCCAAGTTCATGAATGATTTCATCGTGATGATGTATATCGAGTTTTCAAGTTTCAGTATCTTTGTTTTCTTTGTTTTCTTCAGGGCATCTAAACAAACTATTTTTTGTTATCCTTGCACTGGGGTATCTATGCTTTCGGTTTAAAAGATCGAGATGTGGAGTTTGTAGAATTGGTGCAATTTATCATTAGATGGAAGGTGGCGGCCAGGTGAGAGTAGTGGTGTCCATTTGATTCAGAGAACTTGAAAGAATATACAGCCAATCTCTTGGGGTCATGTTTTGAATCACCCAAATAGACCTAGGCCTCTTAGGTTGTGTTTGGTTATTGAACCAAACTTTACTCATCTCATTGAACCAATCATTGATGAGTCTTACTATTTTTTCGACTTTTCATAAAAAAAAAAAAAAAAAAAAAAAAAAAAAACTCATCTCAACTTTAAAAAGTTAATAAGACTTAGAAAATATTACTATTTACAACTCAATTCAACTCATTTCAACATCCAAACGTAGCCTAATGGCTTGACCCTAGGAATGTCCACGATAGTGATTGCATTGAATTAAAAATCCTTTGGTTTTCTTGCTGTTGTATCTTTAGCCTCAGTGCACGTGTTTCGAAAGATAATTTGTTGTGAAGTTATGAGTATCCGGAGTGGAATAACCAAATATACAAGTCTCACACTTGATGATTCAGAAACAATTTGCTGTGAAGAAACTTGTTTGTTTTATTCATGAATAAACACTGTACAAAATGCCCTGGAGGATGCTTTAGGGGAGTCATAAAAGTGATCTGTACTAATTCGGATGATATTTCTTAAATAAATTGCTACAATTACAAAAAATTTTTACAAAAGTAAATTCACAAACTGATATGACTTCATGTGTATGTTAGATCTACTTTACAATAAAAGTAATTTTATAATCTGACGTATATCATCAAGTCACGTTAGTTTGTGGATTTACTTTTGTAAAATTTTTTTGTGAACATTTCTCTTTCTTAAATTGTCACGTGTTCTTTGATTATGTGAGAAGCAAATGTATTTTGAGAAATGATAGAGCAACCAAAAAATTGTACAAAAGTTTTGTACCGATTTTTGTATTTTATTTTAAATTGTATTTTGTACCGATGTTCATTCCTTGAACATCTATTTTAACCTAAAATTAGTACACCATTTAAAAAATGTCTCTCGCATGTTCAAACGGTTGGTAACACAATTTCATTGATTGGGTTGAAATGATTTTTCTAAAATTTTTGTTTGACTATAATGAGTCTCACTACAAATGATGTATCAATACATTGGCTTATGTGTAGCAAAACTCATAATAGGAATTCTGACGGGGGAATACATTTAATAATGATGTTGGAGACCGCGTCTATTCAACGAGATGGTGCATAAAGGAATTGACATTATGATTTTTTTTTTTTTGGCAATTAAAGATTACATTTAGTAAAATTAAGAATACCCTATTTAGATACAGAAATATTCTCGACCCATCCCAACTCATCATTACAACTTTTTCAAATTTTTATACAAAATATAATAAACAATTCAACTTTTTCAAATCCCAAACAATAATAATATTAAAAAATAATATTTTATTCAACTCATTTAAAATTATCTCATCTCATTTCATCTCACTATCCAAATGCTCTGGAGATCTCAACAAAACCTTATTAAAATTGATGCAATGTAAACATAAAACGTAAAGCCTGCTAAATAAAGAGGTTTGCAGTCCAATTGATGGACTACACAAATGTAGTTTGTAACATCAACCGAGAAAAGGATCGCTGCAATTTAAAGTAGTGATCTTGATGATAGAGTTATCCACATCCACATCCTCTTCCTCCAAAATTTTAAACAGGGAAAGCACGAACATAGTTTGATAGCTCAATTTGGACAAGCTATACATACCAACGGCAATTCACCGAAGAAATTTCTTTTGATAGGTGAATTCACCAAGAAATTCGCAATGAGAGTGTCAAAATGTTGGCCGGCCTCGCGTGCAGTGGGATGTGATATCGCATGGTCAAGATTTGTAAGATATGGACATGGGGAAATCAGTCTTGCTGTGCATGGATGATAGTGGCTGGAATAGAAGATGGTGTGTGCGATGCATGTGTGGCCTGGGTGGCGCATGAGAGCCACTTGCAGGTCTTCTACCTGAATTTTGAAGATCAGCGGCCGGTGAGAATGATGATGATGTTCGTTTAATATTTTGTGGCTGAAAAACGGTAGATTTGGCAGCACTTTCCGACCTAGTGGAGAAGAAATGACAATAATAAATGAAAAAAAGATGTATGGACAGTGGCTTAGAGAGGAGGGCGAGGAGCGAGGAGCTCCTCCCTTGGGGCGGAGAAAGCTTGGATTTTCTAGAGAGAAGGGAGAGAAAAGTAACATTCTTCAATAGATTAATTTAGAAAAGAAACAGAGAACAATAATCAACAGAAAGTTTCTTTGCGGCTAATTGTAAATATTGTAATATTAGATAATAAGATGTACCAATCGAAGATTTCTGAATTAACAAGCACAATTTTGGATCGCTTATCTCATATAATTAAAAACTAGCTTAATGGGACTTGAACACAACATGGTAACACGAATTACAAGTTCTATCACCAAGTCCTTGGAAATTTGCTTGCAGTATGTGGGAAAGCCACATGATTTACACAGGTTGCGTTTTCTCATGTTGCTCACATGATCAGCAAGTGTTACTTCTTGTGTGGAGGTGTGATGGCTTCCATACTAAGGAATGTATGGCTTGGATTCTGCACATATATAAAGTTTTTTGCAACTGATTCCTTATCAGGTGCAAAAAACTTTAAAAATCCAAACTTACGTTCAGTTCAAATACGAGAATGTGGACATCAAGTTCGGCAAGCCTGTTTCACAACCATCAGAATGATGAAGAACTAAGAGCAGAGTATTCTACCAGGATGATGAAAGTGAGAATGCTAAACCTTCTTGGTGTAGTTCGATATAATGGTCAGTCTTCGTGTTCCGCCTCACTTTCAGAATCTGAAAAAAAGCAAAGGCATCCAAGACTGCATAACCATAGGTGATAGCTACAAAGCAATAAATTCTTTCCTTTAACTACAACCTATCCCATATAGCATTCTTATTACATGTAGGTTAGTGATGGGGTGTAATTTGGTAGAGAAATAAAAATCTGCTGCGTCTTTAATTCAATAAATAATTGCATAATTGTCTATTTGGACCTTTTAAAATTTTTTGGCTCTAAATAATGAGCATTGTGAATGACATGACAATCATCTTTCATAAATTAAATCCTAACCAACATGATTTCAAAACTTTGCCTGTGAATGTTGGATTTGATGGTAGAATGATTCATATGTGCCTACAGATTTATTATAACCACTAAAGTGCCAAATGTCTGAACAATACTGCACTATTCACTCTAACAAATAAAGTGCAATGCATGCTTTCATATCTGGATTTTCAAGGGTTTGAAGATCATGTAAAAGGTCATTCTGTGAAATTTTCAAAGAGTATATTAAGCTTGCAGTCAATCTCTGGATAGAAGCTTCACTTGAAAGAATTTAGATCAAAATGTGGATCTCAGACCTATGAATGGGGATATTCTCGAAACTCACAAAGAAAAAGGGAAGTGAGTTAGACAAAACGAGAAGAAACTTAAAAATCAGATTGAAAGTTGAGAGGTAGCAGATCAAGGTTGGGTGGATACAGGAATGCCAAAGAAGAGATCGTTGCCCTTTCAGAGCTTGAGACAATATTTAAGATTTTGGACCTAACATAAAACTTTCATTATGACATTGATATGATCAGGTTTGTTAATGTAAAATGACAAAATAAATTCCAAGCATAAATCTATGTTTTTGGACTAATTATTGTGAAATCATCCTAGGGTAATACATAAACTTTTAGGCATGTTGGTTAAATAATTTCTTTGGGGAAGGAACTTATAAGAATGGATACGACGAAATTAGATAACATTAGTCTCTTTGTTATTTTTTATTTTTATGAATAAGGGCAATTAAGGAGTAACGATAATATGTGGCTACAAGTAGAAAATAATGTATGCAATACTGAATGCAATAATGTATGCAAGTGATATAACAATGATTCCGCTCCTTAGCCTGACATTAAGTGAATACAAAACTGGTTTACAAAGTTATGTGGATTGATGAGGTTTGTCAACTTATAAAACTCTTTTTATTATAAAATAAATCTGACGTATCACATTATGCCATGCCAATTTGCAAGCTTCTTTCTTCTAATTTTCTTTGTATTCTTTCTTGTAATTTTCTTTGTAGGCCTAGCATTTATCATCTTTATTGCATCTTATACTAAGCCTTCACATATATCCTTCGTTGAATTTGAAATTCTTCGTACTTTTACCCATGCACATGCTTGTGCAGGAGCATGTGCGCTATTTTCCAAACAATGAAAATTATGCTACTTACCAGATCTAGCATCATCACCAATCTGGCCTCTTGCACGAATTTGTTCCAAGAGCATTACAACCATCAACTTCCACCAATAGATATGTAGAACGAGCAAGCAGAAAAGAAGAGTATTAAACAAGTAATAATAAATAGGTCCATTCACCATGTGCCTCTCCATGTCCAAGGTCAAAAGAATTTCATAGCTGCCGCAAAGAAATGTAACAAAGTTAATCGATGTAGAGAGAATGATATAAAGCAGTGAAAGAACTGTCCTTTCCATAATTAGAAAAGAAAAAAAGGGCACGTGAACAAGATGTGGACCATGTGGTGCTCATCCAGGTATATATATTTTCAGAATTGAAAGACACTAGGTTACTGCAGTCAAAGAAATGATGACTGCAGTTATTATAACTATGGCACTAAGAATTCTAATAGGAAAAGGCCACATAAAATTATGCTCAAACTTGACACAATAGATGCCTTCATTAATGAAAGAAACACAATTCTGAACTTTGTAAAAGAGATTTACATGGCAGAAACTTGAAGGTGCAAGTAGAGGAGCCTCGAAGGAAAAGGGAGGAGGACTCTCTTACCAATATAAAAATGAAACACTCGTGCAAATTAAACAAAAAAAAATAAACTTGGCAACATCTAGTCCTGACAAAACAAAAAGTTGGCCTCAAATTCCTGATGGAAATCAGGTTCTTATCTCACGTGATATGATACACGGTTATATTTTTGGCCATATTTCTGTATATGTATCATATATAATGCACACACATCCTTGAATAGATATTGATGTACAAACTTGTTGGCCATGTCACAATAAATCTGGGGTAAGTAGGTACTCAAAAGTATTGACACATAACATTCACCTAGTGCTCCGAAGTATCCTGAAGGGATAGTAGATAAGGCGAAGCACAGTCCAAGAGAGAACAAAAAGAGCAAAAGAAACGCTTGCTATCTTTTCAAAGCCACTATATTTGGACATCTTTCCAACTTCTATAAATACATCGCTTCCATCATGGAGAGCTAAAATGACCGAACCAACACGGGCAAACCTGCAGGTGGCAAATGCAGATAGATGAGCTACAGAAGACATGAGTGCATCTTGATCAAAAACTTAGGAAATATTTATAAGCAAATCATGAGCATGTGCCTGCACTAAGATTCTTTTTAGAACAAAAAGACAAGCATGTTACTTTCTTACTCATGTTCATTAATGTCATCTTCTCCCTCATGATGTTGGATAACTGTCTACCTTCTCGAATGTTAATAGAGTTTCTAGTTTTTCTAATGCGTTGGCTTTCTCAACTCATGCCTTTTTAGTTTTAGAATCAATGGATCCTGGATTCATAAGGATTATTGAATTTCCGAGGAACTTAAAAAACTTACAAGCTATGACTTTTATGAGTAAGGTTACATTGTCACACTAAATAAATGGCTCTAGGTCGCTTTCTCCATTCAAGCAAGGTTTGTGAGCCTTTTCATTTCTTACATAAAAACATAAGCAGACTAGGGCGAGAAAAGAATAAGGTGCTCAACCGAAGTTTGGAAATCAAGGTACCAACATAGACACTTTTAAAGGTCCTATTTATTGTAAAATGACATGAGATATGTTAACTTAGTTATGTATGTTATTTTTCATTTTAAAACTTCAGCTCTTCTTATGCATGCACAGATCTAGGACTAGTTTTTCATTAATTATGAAATGGATCTTTTTTTAAGAACATTATGAAATGGCAAGCTGAAAGACGAAGCCCTCTAAATATACCTGAATATATAAGACAGTACGATTAATATAACAGTTGCTATATGATGAAGCATCGATACCAAAAAGTCGGAACGTCTCGTTTCCCAAAAGATCAGAGCAATGATGGAGTAAGTATAAAACCCGGCAGCATACATGTAGAATGCCTTCAATTTTAATCTGGCAGGGTAAGAGAGGTTAATTATGTGGTTATGCCTAGATAAATGAGATGTAATTACCATCAAGACCAATTAAATTAAATAAGCCAATTCTACTAGTTGACTTATATTGATAAATGCTCTGTATGAGGGTAGGAACTAACTTAATTTTCTGATCCGGCCAGACCTGATCTCCAGGCCCTACCCAAAAGTATTTGGTATTAGTGAACCATAGCTCATCATAGGTAACAGAAAGAGCCAAAAGCTCTGCCGAGGAAAAATAAACACATTTCCAGGCAGACTCTTTGAATTTATTGAGTTTCTTCCTCTTATCACGTGCCTCAACGTCCAAAGTGACATGCCCCTTTCCAAAAATCAATCGCCTGGCTAATTTCTGCATCAAGCATGACCATCTAGTTCAAAATATATAAGCTCACAATTATAAGAAAAAAGGGAAAAAAAAAAAGAGACTGCCAAAGAAGGAGAGGTAAATGTAGACATAAAAATTAAGCAGAAAGGATAGTCGAGAATGTTCAAAAAGCAGGAAAGAACTTCAGAGTTCAGATGTCACACAAACATATGAACTAATGGTTACAACTGAGAAGGAATTCTTTTTTGATGACGAGGAACCTTGGAGACTATACAAACACAACATATATTTTATCCAGTTAAACCTTGGAGCCATTTAACATGCACACATCACATGTATAGGCAAATCGACGGCTTTTCACCTGTAAGACATGATCCCTAGAAATTCTTTACACCCAAGGGTTTGAGTTTTAGACCTGGGAAGAGCATTCTCCCAAGACCAAGGCACTTACCACTTGAACCAACCCCTAGAGGGTTTACAACAAAAATTAATTAAGACCATTGTTTTCTTGTCCAATGAATGATTTCCGTTGGGAAAGCAAAATGACATACATCATCATTCCATCAAGAAAAAGCTTCAAATGGCCAACTTTGCACTCCACAAGTTTTTGGAGCTTGGTTGTTTGAAATCACAAATGTGGCAAAACAGGATCTTTGCACTATTTGAGGTGGATGGAGGACTGCAATAGTTTTTTCATTCTAAATTCATTGCATTCACCCTTTAAAAACATGACTATCTTTTTGGGGTAGGAACTTCAAAAACAAATCTCACTTGCTTGTTTAAGCAACATTTCCCCTAAAATGCATGTCCAGCATGTGAAATATGTAATTGAAATAAAGAGTGCCTTAATACCACTGCTCTAGTAACACATCATATTCCCAATGTGGAACTGAAGTGTTACAGACTATTTTACTTAAAAATTTGACATTCTCGTCAGGACCATGTCATGCATGCTCTAGTATTACAGTTTGTTCTAATGCCAGGTGTAACTACCCATTGAAAGCACTAGCCACATCCGCTATATAACCCCAAAATGGTAAGTCACTTTGAAACCCTCCTAGAATCACGTATAAAGCCCAATTTCAACTAGTAAGTAGCCAATGTTGTATTTAGTACTTATGACTACCTTTATAACTTACCTCTTCTATGTGGGTTATTCATACTCCCAATGTGTGATTGAGTTGTTACAAATATGTAATACCCCAGATTTAGTATAAGAGGGTGGTGAATGAGATTCTCCCATATTGCTTGAGAAGGCGAACCTACAATTTATAATGATTCCAGAGGGTGCCAATTATAATCTTCATTAATCCTATTGCAGTATAGGTCCAAATGCGGCTTCGAATTTTCTTGGGTTGTTACAAATAGTATCAAAGCCAATCCCAACTAAAAACATGGGACTTAAGCCGTGTCACATAAAACGGAATTCCCTACCAAAAAGGTCAAAGATTTAAGCGGGGGAGATTGTAATACTCGAATTTAATATAAGATCGTGGTGAGTGAGATTTCACACTGCTTGGGGGGGAGAAGTTCTTGTGTTTTTTAATGATTTCAAGGAGCTCCAATTGTAATCCTGATTTTTCCTTTTAGAGTAGAAGCCAGATGTGGTTGAACTTACCTTGAGTTGTTACATAATGTGAAGTTAAATTTGCATAACATTTGTATTAATAAACTGTCTTTCTTACTATTCAAAAAAATAAAAATAATAATTTGCATAACCGAAACCAAAAATGTCTAATTTTTATTATCCTCTCTTCTACCATTCTTGTTCCTTTGTCATCATATCTTAAACAGTAATTGCGTTAGGAATAATGCATTAAGAATCCAATTTGTATGACATTTTGTATTAATATTTTATTTAATAAAATAATTCCTGAACAATGAACGTTACATATTCATACGAATAATGTAGCCCAAAAATTACATTATATGAGATTTAGGTGTATGAATGAGAGTATAATATACAGAACATTTAAATCACAATTTTCTTGTAACTTATAAATTTAAGTGCATATTTTCACTAATAAAATTGGGCATTTTATCTGATAAGACTATAACATATCAATTATGATGACCTATCTTGATTATGAAAGTGGTGATTTCTATTGATATGTTGGTATATTTGGATTATATACTGAACTGAACCACACCACAGTGAATTATCGTTCTGAGTAATTAAAGTGCCACTGCTAATCCTATTGGAGTTAAAATTGTATTAATGTCCTTCCTCAAGCCATAAACCCCTAGATGTTTGGCCATGTCATTATTCTCTGTGAAAATAAATAAATAAATAAATCCTCTCCTGTGCACACACAGAGAGAGAGAGAGAGAGAGAGAGAGAGAGAGAGAGAGAAATCATTCTTTCACTGTTTTACTAAGTATGAATTCAACGCTTTTAAACACAAGAAAGACAAGTGTGTGATAAATAAAATGTTTCAACTTTAAGTGCACACGCAGTGTAGGATAATTGCTTGGGTTTTGTGAATACTGACCTTTTTTTTCAGAATTCGACTAATTTGAAAACAGTCAACACAAACTGCAATACTAATATCAGTTCAATGGAATAAGAACACCTCGAATGTTATAAGCAAAAAAACCGAAGTCAACCAAAACCCAAAAGAATCCGACCGAAAGAAAATAAAAAGCAACATAAAAATGGTGAAAAATAAGGAGTAGTACCTCAAAGACGCATCTGTCAAGAAAAAGCCGCACAGAAGGGAAGAAGAGAGCAAAGAAAGGAACGACCAACAAGTCTTCGGGCTTCGGGTACGACTCCAGCTCCCAATCGATCCAACCAGTGGATCCCATCGGACCTATTCGAAGAAGCAATGCCAATCAATGGCGGAGTGATCGGAATTTCAACAAAAAGATTGACTCTGAAAACAGAGAAAGTTGACGGATGATGGATACCAAACTGTCCTTTTGACCATTGTAATGGTAAAGTCATGCAATTTGGGCGACCCGGATTTCATTGACCCGAGTTTGGCCCATCAGTTTCCTTTTTTCTTTAGTGGTTTTTCTTTTTGTGGTGAGAAAGAACCTAATTTTGAGTAGAGAAATGCTAGGGAGCCTTATTTTTTTTTTTTTTGCCCGTTTGTTTATTTTATTTTATTTTTAGTTTTTTTTTACTTAACGATTAAGAAAATATTATTTAATAATATTGTGATTTTTTTTTATTTTTTTTAAAATGTTTAAAAGTGTTAAAAGAATAATGAGAAAAAAAATAATTTTAATACTTTTTTTTCACATTATTTTTTAACACTTTTAAATATTTTTTAAAAAAGAAAAAATTCACAATATTATTAAACAATATTTTCTTAATCACTAAGTAAAAAAAATCTAAAAATAAACTAAAATCAACAAACGGGGCAAAAAGAATAGGAGCCCAAATCGGGCTCTTTAGCATTTTTCTTTTGAGTATATATGAAAGTTGATAAGAAAAATAAAAAGAAAACAAGGTTTTGGATGTTAGAATATACATATTTAAAAAAAAACCATGGAATATAACCATAATAAAGATAAATTACTAAAACATTATACATAATGATTTGAAGTAATATCTTATTTTTAGATTATGTAAAAGTATAAAGAGTTATAATTTATGCCCCTAGTTAAGATTTAACTGTCAATGCAAATGAAAGGGGCAAAGTAAAACCTGTTAGTGGTTTAAAATGCCAAAAAATAAAAAAAAATTGTGGACAATAATTTATGAGTGAAAAGTGTGCAGTTTGTTTGGTTTAAAAAAAAAATCAAAAGATTGAAAAACTACATTCTATCTATCTACTCTTACAAACTCAATACAAGACATATATAAAAGAAATTATTCAAAACAGCTTTTCATTCTTTAGATCCACTTTTCCCAAATCAAATAATAACAAGCCTAGTTTGTTTTCGCAGATATAATGAGATGAGATAAGGTGAGATTAAAGTTAAAAGTTGAATAAAATATCGTTAGAATATATATTTTTAATATTATTTTTATTTTAAGATTTGAAAAAGTTGAATTGTTTATTTTATTTTGAATGAGAATTTGAGAAAGATGTAATGATTAAATGAGATGAAATGAAATGAAATGAGTTGAGATGAGTTGTGAAAACAAATGAGACTTTAATTAATGATAGAGATAAGTCTCAAATGTACAAGTCATCCGCTGACCTTTTATACAAACTGGAATATCCCACCCAGAAAAAGCTACTTTTTCACAATTTTTCATGATGTGATTCACTTTTTTATAAACGATTTGTGCAAAACTTGTGTATTTGAGGTTTATATATATAATTATTCAAAACAAAAAATCTCATTTTGTAGCACTAGAAAATTAGCTAAAGGAAGTAGCAACCAAGGGAGTAAACATCCAAAGTATTGGCATCTCATCAGCTGTTAACATCTCATCTATGGTGGACAAGGTCTTCATTCCATCCTCCTACAACCACGCAACAGCCTTATCCCTCCACCTACTGTCGTTAATGTGAAAATGACACTCTACTTATCACAGGATCAGTTGTAGGAGAACAAGTGTCAAAATGTCCCCTCAACATTCCATATCAGTAAAAGATTAAAAAGAACATTAAAAAAATCAAAATCAAAATCAAAATAACTAGATTATAACTATATATAAGTGAAAAATTAATTTACCAATTTTAAACCTTAAGTAATAAATATAATAAAGATTAAGTTACGTTTGGGTACTGAAGTGATCTCAGATGATCTGAGTTAATCTATAAATAATAATATTTTATAAATCTTATTAAAATGTATTTGAATGTATGAAATATATTGATATAAATTTTTATTTTTATTTTTATAAGAAGTTAAAAATGAGTCTGACGTTAAAACATAATCGTATCTCAATCTATCCTGTGAAGTGGCCCAACAAGGTGGGTGGTTCGATTTGGGCCATCCAAAGCAGTGGCCAACGATTGCCACCCGTTTAGGCAAAATTAGATCAGAATCTAAAGCTGTGGTGGCCCATCCGCCACAATTTTAAAGGTTTTCTCCTTTGTCGAAGTACATCATGTAATTTTATTTTTAAAAGGAGAAATATTCTAATTACAAAAATATTATATAAAAATAATTTCACAAATTAAGATGAGATTAATTGACTAATTAGTGCATCAAAATGATTGACATGATGACTGTATCCCTTACAAAAAACATTTTGTTCTCTACTACGGCCTGCAGATCGCAAATCATTAGATTTTCAAGTTAATCTTGCATGCTTTTAATTGAAGATTATATATCTTTTAATGTTTTGTCATTTTTCTTTTATGTCTCCTAATTGATCAGTTAACATGCATGCACTAGAGTTCATGGGTTTCCACCAATTATAAGTTGGGACATCTTTCTTAAGCAATAATGAATTTTTAAGAAATATATTAGAAGTAGATTTTATAAGTTTATGTTCTATACTGAAGACCATATATAACGTAAATTTATATGATTAGTGTTGTGATGCCCTCAACGATGCAGTACACCTAGTATGCATTTAATAGTATGTAATATTTGCAACGGATAATTTTTTCTTTAAGCAATACATTGTACCAGAAGTAGTTTATCCCAAAAACATAAACATAAACATACTTCATAAATTCACATCATAACAGGTATCCAAAAATGGTTACAACACTTATCTGATATGTCTGTAACAACATAAGTATTGGAGATAGAACTTCATAATTACAATCTGAAAATAAAACTATTGCACTAAATTGTTGAGTCGCTCATGCAGCTTGACTATGATGTCTAAAGATCATGTCCAAAAAGTGGATAATTGAAGTTTTAGTTCATCGTCGTCACCGTCTCGCTACGGACTAATCAGTCACGTCTAGTCCGTCGGGCATGTGTTCTCGAGGTCCTGATACATCGTCTACCATTTCGAGGGTAAGATAGTTGGGACTACCAAGTGAGATTTGTAAACAACAAGTAAGCTACTAATCTACCAACAATATACGTATGCATGCATGGCAATAAAATGACATGAATGCATTGTGACATGAACATGAATATATGTGACATGATTTGACAAATAGCATGACATGTGCTTGACTTGAAAATAAAGTGATTGAACATGGACGTGACATGACTTGGTTGAACTGAACGTGACATAACTTGACATGAACTTAAAAAGTTGTTCAACATGTATATGGTTGATTAAACAGGAACATGTGAATGCTACACGGGTCCCCTTGAACTGTATGCTTCTATCGGTATTGCATCACATCACATCACATGTATTTGCACCAGTTGTGAGTACATCGTGATAGCTGAACTAATTTAAAAACTGATAAATATGAGGATGGCGCGCACCACCAGTGTTGGCTGCTTGACTTTACTCCTGCAACCAGTTACTTGGTTCCATTCGAAGCTTGTTGAGGATACTTTGTCAATCCAGAAAATTTCACACTAGTTTAAATACTCTAGAGTGGACAATAGAGTTTCACTAGGATAACTCCCTATCCTAGCACTTGAGGTTGAAATAAAAATAAAAGACTCTAAGTGCTTGAAAATATTTCATGACATACTAAATACATGTGACAGGGCATGTAATGTGACAAAATAAACATGTGATAGATGACAAAATAAACATGTGGAAGATGATATGAAATAAACACGTGACATATGACATGACATTTCATGGCATGTAACAGATAATATATACTTGAAGTAAATGACATGGCATGGCATGATATAAAAATTTATAATAATCATAAGTGACAAGAGTATGACAATAATAGTCTTACCACCTTACGNCTGATAAATATGAGGATGGCGCGCACCACCAGTGTTGGCTGCTTGACTTTACTCCTGCAACCAGTTACTTGGTTCCATTCGAAGCTTGTTGAGGATACTTTGTCAACCCAGAAAATTTCACACTAGTTTAAATACTCTAGAGTGGACAATAGAGTTTCACTAGGATAACTCCCTATCCTAGCACTTGAGGTTGAAATAAAAATAAAAGACTCTAAGTGCTTGAAAATATTTCATGACATACTAAATACATGTGACAGGGCATGTAATGTGACAAAATAAACATGTGATAGATGACAAAATAAACATGTGGAAGATGATATGAAATAAACACGTGACATATGACATGACATTTCATGGCATGTAACAGATAATATATACTTGAAGTAAATGACATGGCATGGCATGATATAAAAATTTATAATAATCATAAGTGACAAGAGTATGACAATAATAGTCTTACCACCTTACATACATAAATACACCAAGAGTAAATTAGAGGCTAACTTACAGTGAATGAGCGTAATGTGAAATGTAGTGTGAAAAATTGTGAACTGAAACGAGATATTTCTAAGGGTTTGGGCATCCCATTAAATACTTAGAAACATAAAAATTTATTGACTTACGGCTAAATTGCAAATTTACCCTCCTAGTTATAAAAAATTACAATTTGCCCCAAAAGTAAATATTTTGCATGCTAACTCCAAATCTTACTAGACTTTATATTTCTTATGTAAATTTTATCCTAGGTGAACCACACCTTGGATTCAAATTCTAGGCAAAAGTGTAGAAAAAATTTAAAATTTTATCCTAACACATAGATCAAACCTATAAGAATATCATATGTGAAGATCAAATCCAGAAGATAAGGTTTATAAAATCAAACATCACAACTTCATCAAAACAGAAACTATTTTGAGTCATCCAGTTCCTAACTTCCCAAAATCATGTAAAACTATTTTATAAAAATATTAACATACTATAAATCCAAACTTAACTTACATATGCATATGTTAAAACTTCACCATAGCAAGAGCTACCCAAGATTGCACCTAAAACTTCATCAAAATATCAACATCTCACTTAAGCATCAAAATTGTCGCCTCGTGAGACCTTTGCATGTCCAAACCAAACTTTGACCAATCAAAACACCATGAAAAATTATCGAACATATACCAACTTAAACTAGATGCAAACATGAATAAAATACATGAAAATTGTGTCATGAGAATTGACTTATAAAGGGCTAGAAAAGCTAGAGCAAAAACTACCAGAAAACTGCCTAATGACCTTTCTTGGTTTCTCTCTCAACAATTGATAGAAAAATACATAAGTGTGAAATGGAAATGCATGGGGGCATGGGATATATTCGAGAGGGCTGACATGCAGTGGCTGTAACGCCCGTCCCTGATGGGTCTGGAGAGTTAGCTCATGCCACCTAAAAATCATCTCCAATAACAAATTTAAAGTAACCTAGAGTCTCCATAAACTATTAACTTATTTATTTAACACAATATCTATGTTCTTACATAAGAATATAACTGAAGTACCTCAATAATATACATTAAAATTTATAAATACTTAGAAATATTCATGACTCAACATACCAAAGCAACATAAAATATCAATACTACCAAACAAACTCTCAAAAAAAAAAAAAAAAAAAATCTGTACCCTAAGACATTTAATCTTCTATGACCAACAAAACTTGCTAGTACTCCTTATTCTTAACTTTCAGTTGATACATCAAAATTATCTGAAAAATATTATGGAAATAAGGGGTGAGTTATCAACAACTCAGTAGGCAGAGAACATATACTAATATGCAAACATGAGCATTTACAGAGTTCAAAATGTAGAACAAAATATTTTTATTTTTAGAATGCAGAATGCAGAATATGTTATCAAAAATATCAGAGCAAAAGTTCAAAAATATTCTTATTCAAAATTTTCTTGGCACAGCATAACTGAAATATCATTTCAGAACATAATTTCATGTTTAACTCCCGTGGTAGGGTTGTGCAAATCCAGGTCGCCAACCGAGCAGAAACAGAATGTGAATCTTCCCAAAAGTACTTTGGCATAACATATCTGATTCATCATCATCATCATATCAAAGCATCACATCAGGACAGAGGCCATGTTTAACCCCCATGGTAGGGTTGTGCTTTTGCGGATAACCAAATAGATGCATATCAGAATTGAAACAGAATACCACTATTCTTTCCCGTGGCAGAGCCATATCATATCATAACAGAAGCCTTGTAAAACCCTCGTGGTAGAGTCTCTAACTTAATAGAGCAAAAATAGAATTCGATACAGAACCAGATAGTCAAGCCAAAGGTTTTTCATAAATCACATCTTATCAAATCAGAGCACTGAACAGAATCAGAACAAAGTAGAATCAAATCACAAAAATATAATTTATGCACAAAAATTCATATTCGCTTTCTTTTGCACAATTAAAAAAAAATGTAAAATAATCTCATGTCTTCACCAGTCATGTCAGAAAATACTTTATTCTTATACAAAATTTCATGAGTAATGTAGAACAAATAATTGAGGTCGTTTCAAAATTTATTTTTCATAACAAAACATGCATATTTTCCAAAGTCGACCTCAAATCATTTTATTTTATGTAAAGGCTAGCATAGGAACCCCTCTTTCTTGAACTTCTTGGCTTTTTTAGAATTTCTCCACAGTAGTACTGAACCAAAATCAATCGTCACTTATAAAATTGTTATGTAACTCCCATAAATTTTCAATCGAACACGTATTTTCAATAATTAAACCCGAAATACTAAATTGACTTATTTTAACTCCTCAAAACCTAAAACTCTCACAATTCTAAAATACCATAACTTCCCAAAATTCATCGATATCTACTTAATTTCTCCACCTGAGACATTAAATTCTAACTTATTTACCATTGAAGTGTAAATATAAAATCTAACACTAGATAATATAATTATAATAAAATCTATTAAGGAAAATAGCCAAAAAAATTCTGATTAATAAACTTAATCAAATTTAAGTATTAAAAATCAAATAAAAACACGCACTCAACATTTACTTCTGAAATTAAATTTTTAAACAAGTTTAATACTAAATAATATAATTAAAACCTCATTAATTTCCTTTATAAAAACTTGTATTTAACACAAAGTCCATACAAACAGAGTTTTATTTTAAAAAAAGAACATCAGGGCCAACCCACACGATAGTTAGGATAGTTTCATACCAAAAGAGACGGGGGCACACAATGGAGTTAAGGTGTTGGCACGGCGGCGGGTCATGGTGTTCGAAGGTGTGGAAGAGCACTGAGAGAAAGAGAGAGTGATGAGAGCTAGAGAGCCAAGTGATGAGAGAAAGAGAGTCCGAGAGAAAGAGGAGGAGATGGAGGAGACGACAATGCTTACCGTGAAGGGAAACGACAGTCCTGGGGTTCTACAGATCGGTGGCGCTATGTAGTCTTATTGAGATATGTACATATGAATTAAAAAGTTAGTTAGGAACTCATTTATTATGTAACACGTGTAATTAGTTTCTATATATATAGGACATAAGTTAGTCTTGTAAATTCTCAATTCATTTTTAATCAAAGTTCAGAGAACTTTTGGAACTTTCCTTTTTTGTTCCTTTTAGGTTTTCTGCTTGATAGTTTGGAACTATCATCTTTCTACATGGTATCAGTGATATTCGCAATCCTACATTAATGGAGGCTTCTTCCTCTGCATCCTCTTCCTCTCCATCTCCTACCAATCCTACAGATAATTCATCCAGTCCTTATCATCTTAATAATGCCGATAATCCTGGCATTGTACTGGTTATGCAACCATTAACTGGAGAGAATTACCATGCTTGGTCTCGCTCAATGCGAATTGCTTTACGATCTAAGCATAAGCTTGGCTTCATTGATGGAAGTCTTACCTTGCCATCTGACGTTTCTAATCTAGCGTATACTGCTTGGTTACACTGTAATGATATGGTTTTCTCGTGGTTACTCAATTCTGTATCGAAAGAGATTGCAGCTAGTTGCATCTATATCGACATAGCATGAGAACTCTGGTGTGATTTGTAGCAATGCTATTTGCAAACTAATGCGCCCCGAATTTGCCAAATCCAAAAGGAAATTGGAGATCTGGTGCAAGATGATCTTTCTGTAAGTGCCTATTTTACTCGATTAAAGACTCTTTGGGATGAATTGATGAATTATATGCCTTTGCCTTCTTGTGGCCCTTCAAGAAATTGCAATTGTGAAGTTTTAAAGGCTGTTCACATCGGAAACGTGAATACGCGATGCGTTTCCTGATGGGACTTAATGATACTTTTGCAAGTGTTAGATCTCAAATTCTGTTGATAGATCCATTTCCTGATATCAACAAAGTATTTTCTTTGATCTTGTAAGAAGAAAGACAGCGTGGTATTCATCCTACTGTCAAATTTGTGAATCTTGATTCTGCTGCTTTGGTTTCCACTACTCAACAACAGAATTCTCAGAAAGTACTCCAAGAAATAAATTTCTTTCGAAACCTAAACTGATGTGTAGCCACTGTGGGTTAGTGGGACATACCAAGGAGAAATGTTACAAACTCCATGGGTATCCTCCTGGATACGAATTCACAAAATCTCGAATTAACTCTGTCAATGGTAATCCTTCTGATAACATTTTACAGGAGGCACACACTTTTGAAGGCTCTTCATTACCTTTTACTCAAGAGCAGTGTCAACAACTTCTCTCTATGCTTGATTTACACAATTCTTTAGCTAAACCTGCTATGGTTCACCAAGTAGGTACTCAGCAAAATTCTCAGACTTTCCTTAATCAGTCAGGTATATTACCTTCTCCTCAACATAGTGTTTTTAATGCTCTTAGTTTTCACATTTTTCTTCCTTCATCAATAAAGTTGAAAATCATCCTTTAATGCACTTTGGATCATCGATATTGGTGCAACTGACCACATGGTCAGTTCTATTTCCTTCTTACACTCATACTCATCTATTCAATCCACTTTTGTGACTCTTCCAAATGGTCACAAAGTTACTGTTACACACATAGACATAGTAAAAATTTCTGATACTTTAACCTTGACTAATGTGCTATGTGTTCCATCCTTCTCGTTCAATCTCTTATTAGTTAGTAAACTTGTTCATTCTACTAATTGTGCTTTATTTTTCTTAAATCAATCGTGTTTCATTCAAGACCTGTGTGCATGGAGGACGATTGGTCTGGGTGGACAACGAGATGGATTTTATTACTTGCTGTCATATAAGACATCAACATCTAATGCAATTGATGCTTTTGTTTCTAGTGTATTTTCTCATTCCAATAATATGTTTTCTGCTTCCAGTATTCCTGCACCACTTGTTTCAAGTCCTCAAACTTTAGATATATGGCATTATCGTCTAGGACACCCATCCAATGCTAGACAATGTTTGTTGCATAAACAAGATTCTGTTATCAATTCTCTGTGTACAAACATTTGTGATATCTGCCATTATTCCAAATAAGCTCGTTTATCTTTTCCTCTAAGCAACTCTGTTACTATAGAACCATTTGACCTCATTCATACTGACATATGGGGTCCTTTTCCTACTTCCACTTTGGAAGGATTTCAGTACTTCCTTACAATTGTGGATAATTTCTCACAAGCAACTTGGGTCTATATGATGAAAAATAAATCTGAAACTAGACCTAAGTTACTTTCATTCTTTGCTCTTGCTGAAACACAATTCAATCATAAAATTAAAACCATTAGAAGTGATAATGGTCTGGAATTAAATATGACCAATTATTATGCTTCTAAGGGAATCATTCATCAAAGGAGTTGTAATGCCACTCCTCAGCAAAATGGAATTGTGGAACGCAAGCATAGACATTTATTAGAAGTGGCTAGAGCTCTCAAATTTCAAGAACATCTCCCTTTGTGTTTTTGGGGTGATTGTGTCTTAATAGCTGCCTATATCATCAATAGGTTACCTACTCCACTTCTCTCAAATAAGTCTCCTTATGAATTGCTTTTCTCTACAAAGCCTTCATGCTCTCATTTCAAGGTATTTGGATGCCTTTGTTTTGCTAGTACTCTTTTTGCCCATAGAAACAAATTTGAATCTAGAGCACAAAAGTGTTTCTTCCTTGGTTATTCTTATGGTGTAAAAGGATACAAATTCTATGATCTACAATCTCATACAGTTTTTTTGTCTAGGGATGTCATTTTTCATGAACACATATTTCCCTACAAGAGAGATTTTGTTAATCCTTCCTAACTGCTGTACCAATGGATTCTTTTGATCTTCCAGTTCCAGTTTCTGATCCTACATTAGATTCCACATTTCCACCTTCAAGCAACACACAGCCACCTCAAAATCCTGATTCTGCAAATGATAATGTTTCTTCTCTTAGAATATCCAATAGACAGAGACATCCACTGCATTATTTACAGCAATATCATTGCCATCTCAATAGTTCTTCCTCAGACCATAGTTCCCTTGCTGCAGCTTCCTCAAAGGTTAGTACTTCTTACCCTTTGTCTACTTATCTTTCATATCCCAAATTGTCTCCTGCATATCAAGCCTACGCAGTTTCTTTGTCTTCAAATTTTGAACCCAAATCATATTATCAAGTTGTCAAATTTCTCCATTGGCGTAATGCCATGTCAGTTGAGTTAACTGCTCTTGAAGAAAATCATACTTGGGTTCTCACTAGTTTACCACCTGATAAACATCCTATTGGTTGCAAATGGGTGTACAAAATTAAATATAGGTCAGATAGTACCATTGAAAGATACAAAGTTAGGCTTGTAGCTAAGGGGTACACTCAACAAGAAGGTTTGGACTTTCTTGATACCTATTCTCCAGTTGCCAAACTCACTAGTGTTCGATGTTTACTTGCCATTGCTGCTGCTAAAGGATGGCATTTACATTAGTTAGATGTAAATAATACTTTTCTTCATGGAGATTTAGATGAAGAAGTATACATGACATTTCCTCAAGGTTATGGAAGTGAGGAGGAGACATGAGTATGTAAGTTGACTATGTCCTTATATGGACTCAAACATGCTTCTCGCCAATGGTTTCATAAGCTAGCAAACTCTCTTTTAAGTCATGGTTTTTCACAATCTAAGTGTGACTACTCTCTGTTTACTAAAGTCACTACAAGTACATTTCTTGCTTTGCTTGTCTATGTGGATGATGTGATAATAGCAAGCAATGCTATTTAAGCTATGAAAGACATCAAGAATGTTCTTCATGCTGAGTTCAAAATTAAAGATCTTGGAGAATTAAAATACTTCCTAGGATTGGAAGTAGCTTGAACATCTAAAGGCATTTCTGTTTGCCAAAGACATTATGCCCTTGAAGTGTTAACAGATTCAGGTTTTATTGGCTGTAAACCAGCTAAAATACCCATGGATCCTAACTTGTGCCTTGCCAATACAGATACTGGTTTATTAGAAGATCCCATTGTCTATCGAAGGTTAATAGGAAGGCTGCTTTACTTGACTATTACAAGGCCAGACTTAGTATTTTTTGTTCATATTCTGGCTCAGTTTATGGAAAAACCAACACAACTTCATCTGGATTCTGCATATCAGGTGTTGAGATACTTAAAAGGAACTCCAGGGCAGGGTATATTCTTGCATGCATCTTCATTCTTACAACTGAAGGCATTCACGGATTCAGACTCGGCAACATGTCTTGAAACAAGGAAGTCAATTATAGGGTTTTGTGTTTTCCTGGGTGATTATCTTATTTCTTGGAAATCTAAAAAACAAAACACTGTATCAAGATCATCAGCAAAAGCTGAATACAGGGCTTTTGGTTCTACGACATGTGAATTGACTTGGTTAATTGCCTTGCTTAAAGACTTTGGTACCAATCACAATTCACCAGCATTGCTTTACTGTGATAGCAAAGCTGCTCTACATATAGCAGCCAACCCAGTGTTTCATGAGAGAACGAAACACATTGAGATTGATTGCCATTTGATTAGAGAAAAAATCCAAGCTAGAATATTGCATTCTTTTCATGTGAATTCAAAGCATCAGTTAGTAGACTTCTTTATAAAAGCTTTGGCTTCACCTCAGTTTACATATTTCTTTCCAAGATGGGAGTGATAAATATACATACTCCATCTTGAGGGGGTGTGTTGAGATATGTACATATGAATTAGAAAGTTAGTTAGGAACTCATTTATTATGTAACACGTGTAATTAGTTTCTGTATATATAGGACAGAAGTTAGTCTTGTAAATTCTCAATTAATTTTTAATCAAAGTTTAGAGAACTTTCAGAACTTTCCTCTTTTGTTCCTTTTAGGTTTTCTGCTTGATAGTTTGGAACTATCATCTTTCTACAAGTCTTGCTGTAGCTGGTGGCACTAAAAAGGAGTTGAGGAGTGGCTGTAGGGGGTGGTTGGGTTGTGGCTCAACGTGAGGGAGCAGGTGCTCTGTTTTTGAGCTGCAAAAATAGGGTGGTTTTTGGTTGTTAGAGGGAGGTGGTGCACTGGCAGTGTCGTATGATGAAGGGAGGTCTACTCACGGTTGAACTACTCCAATGAGAATGATGTTGCCGTGAGAGGGGCTTCCTGTGAGGTTGGGGTGGTATTTTTCGAGTGGTTGAGGACCGGGTTGCGATGAAGCTAGGACGGTGTGGGTCGTGGATTGTGGAGGTTGGTTTCGCGGCAATTGGGTGAGCTATGACTGGGTGGCCCATGGCCAAGCTGGGGGTGGTGCACTGCTGGGCTTGTTGCTTCCAGTGGAGATTTACAGTGATCTCGCAGTTGACGCTAGGAGAAGTGGCTGCTCGACAGAAGGTAATCACACTGTGGTTTTGTTCTGGAAGTGAAGAGTGGAGAACTACTGAACATGGGCTGTGTAGTGACGTGAAAGAGTTGTTTCACCGAAAACGAAATCCAAGCGGTGGAAGGTTTGCTGCCGTGTTAGTTTTCTGGACATGTGGGGGACGTGGGTACATGCATGCTGAGTGGCGGGGTGGCCTTGTAGTGCTTAACAGAAATTTACGAAGATAGTGCGGTATAATTTATGTCTATGGGTCTAAAAATATAAAAGGCGGCGTTTTAAGGAATTTTATCTGTAACGCTAGTATGGTTGAAATTGGACATGTTAATGAGCTTGGACTCTGGTAAATAAATTGGGTCAAGTTCTAATTATTCAGGCCCCCTTGGTCAGTAAATTTTTATTTGAGCCTCGACTCATCTTAAAAATAATATACTTGCTCTATAAATTCCTTGGCCCATAAAAATTTTTTTCATCCGACCCAAAAATATTTAAAGGAATGACTAAATAGCAAGCCCATTTAAAAAAATTTGATATCCGCCAAAATACAATTTGGACCTGTAACCAATATAAAAAAATAATACTCAAAAATTAACTGGGCTCTTCATACATATAAATCTAAAAACAAAAATTTTAGAAAACGACTTGTTGCTGGACTCGAGTATTACATTAGCTGCCAAAAGGAAGGGACAAATGGGGTTGCATAGCTGTTGTTTCTTTTGTTGCACTTGGAGGTAGGCTTTTTTGACTCCCATGAAGTGACTATTGGAGGCTAGCACTGGATGGATGTCAGCCATACACTTAGCCTTGGGATGGGGATGAAAATTCTTCAAGAATCCTTGGCTTGTGGTGGTTCTTGGTGGGCCAAAAATGGGCCTAACCAATGGACTTCAATTTAGGGCCGGTTTCAATGGGCTTCATTTGAGGTTTTGGTTATGGGTTAGTCCGAATCAAAATTTTCTTGGCCCAATGTGTTTACCAAGATGTAAGAGAGTTGTTAAGGGTGCATGAGTGAAAAATTGAGTGATTAATAGTATATGGAAGATATTAATCGAAGTGATTAAACACTTAATAAAAACTGGCCACTTTAGGGTTTGAAACTAAGTTTAGGGTTTTGGCCAACACATGGGGTTTTAGGGTTTTGATTGAAATCTAGTGGTTTATGGTTACATTAGGTTTAAAACAGTCTGCTAGTTGATCTTGGTTGGAATGGTATTTGCATAGGTGGCATGATTACATTGCTTGATTTGCCCTCCATTCCATCACACTTTATCTCTAAGTGACAAGTGTCCTAACACTATTCATAGGAGTGGCTAGGCTTGTGTTATGTGTCTATCAAAAAGTAATTCTAGTGATTCTAAGAGTGGATTTGAATATTCTACATAGTGATTTGACCATCGTTTGAATCGGGTACTTTGCGCTATCCCAGGTGTTACTATTCACCCAAACAAATGTAAAAATATTGATATGCACCATAAATCTTATGAGTCTAGTGATGTAATTCGTTTTATGAAATTCAACTCCTAAATGCCTCGATTAAATAAAAAGTCACTCCTGATTGCTATTCATTTGGGAAATGGAAAATGTATTATTGCACTGAAAAATCTTAAATATTCATATGAGACTAATGGTACAGTTTGGTTTTGCAAGCTTATACTCTTAAGTGCCTTAAATAAATAGAAAGATAATTTTGTCATCATATCGGGTTAGGATCCGACTATACTGATAGATTAAATTAAACTTAATCGGTTGCCCGATTCGTGAAATTTTTTCAAGATTTCATGACATTCTTTAAGATCTAAAGAAATCCATTAAATTTCTTTCCGGTCGATCGTTACAAGTGCATAACTAAATAAATACATATATTTAAAGTGAATTTCAGTACTCTCTCACTAAACAAGTTAAAATTTGCTTCTTAGAATTATTTTGTCTGCAAGAAAATGATTTGTGCATACATAGGACATGTAAGTCTCGTGTAGTGTAGTCATTTTAATAAAAGTGAAATCAACCTTGCGAAAAACTCAATTTGAGTTCCACTGACTTGCAAACATTACTCTTTGTTTTATGTATAAAAAGATTTTATAAAGTTGGTACATCAAGTTGTAAAGCAGATTTAATATATGGTATGAAATCAGGTTAATTTTAATTTTTTTTTTAATTTTTTAATTTTTTTTATTTTATAAAATTCGTTGGTAACTTGATGAGTTGATCTTCTGCTCCTTTCTTTTGAAGGGGGGGTACCTAATGCAGACAGAGCTAGAGCGCCCCACTGTCTGGCCGATTATTTTAGAGCAGCGTCAGCGTGAGACCCACCCAGTACGTGTGGGCTCTTTCTTCCGGTTTGGCTCTGCAATAGAGCTCTATTATTGCCTGCCCGAAAGCTAAAAAGAAAGAAAGGAAAGACTTGTCGCACTCAAACTCTGGAAAACGCATGTACGACATAGCCTGGCGTGGGAAGGTTTGATTAAGATAGCCGCTTTAGCTTAATCAATTGGTTTATATGCGGGTGAAATATTACTTTATCTTGTTTTTAAGCGCTTAAGATTTGGTTCACCACCCTTATTTTAATGTTAGATTTTGAGAGAGAGTGAGAGGTCTAGAGAGATGCTGTTATACGTCCAGTTTAATATATGGTCTGATCTGTCGTTCGCGCGGAAGCACAAGGAAAAGCACATCCACAAACAAACAACACAGACCAAATCCCCAACAAAAAAGAAAAGAAAAAGTAACTGAAACAGGACCAGTTATCTGCCTAAGACAAGGATGGATTCATGTGGTTCTGTCGAGTTTTAATAGGTTATCTCACGAAGATGCTTGCCTGCCTGTGCCGGACCACAAATCATGAGCAAGTGGCTTAGCTACACGCGCGTCGTAATAATCATGTATTGAAACTTCCAATACTCAGCAAATTAACCAAGGAGCTAGCCACCGATAAGCACCATGTACAGTAGAGGATTACGGGTACAGAAAATCTTTCGTCGTCGCATTTGTTTGGATGCTAATGAAGTTATTATATATAATTTCCAACGGCATTATATAAATCGTTGGAAATTGTTAACTTTTAGCAATAAAATCACGATCATCGTTGCTTTATTATTCGGTGCAAAATCCCTACTCTGTTGTAGAATCTTGTTGATCTCCCTTACCAAATATGTTTCACATATATATAGCTTAATAGTTCTCTGAGTTCTTACTCAAATTTAAGGCGGCCTCGAGGGTATCCAAGTGGAAGAGTGTAAAATCATCACTCGTCTCAAAAGCTTAAACTGATAGGAAGAGGTAGACTTTATTATTTATTTTATATCTTAATACTCCGGCCCCTCACGTGTGTGCTAGACTCTCCCTCAATGGTGGTCCAATTTGTGAAATATTTAATTAAATGAGATAGAGTGTAGAGTCAGGATTTAAACTTTGATACCATGTAAAATCGTCACTTGTCTCANATCACTCGTCTCAAAAGCTTAAACTGATAGGAAGAGGTAGACTTTATTATTTATTTTATATCTTAATACTCCGGCCCCTCACGTGTGTGCTAGACTCTCCCTCAATAGTGGTCCAGCTTGTGAAATATTTAATTAAATCAGATAGAGTGTAGAGTCAGGATTTAAACTTTGATACCATGTAAAATCGTCACTTGTCTCGTACACTTAAGTCGATGGGAAGAGGTAATTTTTATTATTTATTTTATATTTTAACAAAGAGATACATGAAGTGAAATGCATATCCAATATTTATAAAACATTTAATATTATTAATCAAAAAATTAATGCTGACAGCAAAACTCTCTCCCAGTTGTACAGAAAAGCTAGCTGTAGATCACATTCTATATCAGTTAGCTGCAAAGCTCCGGCTGCCTTAGTTAGGTGTAAAAACGCACTTCAGGGTTCATGTTGCTAGCTGTTTATATATGCTATCTTGACCAGAGCAATTAGTGCATTTATCTGTGTCTGTCTTCTACAGATATGTAGAAAGAAAGCGAGCAATGTCTAATCTATAAATGTTTTCTACACGGTTAGAAGGCGATCGAGCGAGCTCAAGCGGATAGGACACATTAATTAATTTATTCAACATTAACGTGATGAACTGGAAACAGCTCAAGATTTATTAAAATAACATACTACGTACAATATTTGCAACATCTGAAATGGATATAAATCAATACATAAACATAATATAAAGATGAGAATTGATGTGTAAAAATATTACATCATGATCTCGGCCTTTATTTTTGTTCTATTTCTTTTATGGAATGTATTATATCAATTCTCCAAAAGCACTTTGATGATCTAGGTAGTGTTCTCCTCACTAGTCAGAACCAAAAACCCAAGCAACGGTAACAGCACAAGTCATCACAACTGCAAAGAAATGAAGTACATAAACCTTTTTCATTATTACATATATATCTATAACACACACAGAGAGAGAGAGAGAGAGAGAGAGAGAGAGAGAGAGAGAGAGATCAGAATTACCATCCCTTCCAGAAGTCATCAGAATTCCGAGCTTTAAATTCCTCCACCGGAGGGAGATCAGGAGAGGGAGGACGAGGATTTGGAGGGTAAGCGTGAATATCTTTTATAGGAATTATGACAACCTGCAGTGGTGGAGCCGTATAAGGTAGCACCGGAGTTGGAGCTGATGATCAAGGATCATGTATATGAGAATCCCAAATCAACACTCTTTGCATAAATTATAAAAAAATAACGAAAATTACGTGTGAAAAAGTGTCAAACGAAACAACCAGGAGCAATATTTATATACATATGTAGACGGACCATCATCAGGTAATTTTGTTATGCTTGATAGTGAAAAGTATTACGATAATGGCTGCTTTGAGTTGACCAAAAGGGTTAATATATTTTCGAAGAAAAACGTAAAGAACAAAGAACCTTAAAATATACGTAAGATCAGTAGTAGTACTTCTAAATTTTCTGTTAGTACTAGTGGTTGTTCGTGTTTTTCTTCCTTTCTTCTTTTGGTTTTTTTGGGGTAGGTACGATGGACGTACATTTTCAACACATTGGTGCACAAAATTTCGAAAGCAGAAACAGGCATGATAAGAACTGATTTTTCTCGCATGGGCCAGGAGAGAGAGAGAGAGAGAGAGAGAGAGAGAGAGAGAGATTGAAAAACTAATTACCTTCAAACTGCTTTTCATCATCATAGGAACTCATATTTAAACAGATTAAATGCTTTGAGAGAGAGAGAGAGAGAGAGAGCGAGAGAGAGCGAGAGAGTTTATTAGGAGGAGAAGAATAAGGCGAAGAAGAATTAGAACTGTGAGGTCTTAAAAATGAAATGAAGTCAGGTATAAAAAGAGGTTTGGGTGGTGGAGTGGTTGTAGCGCACTAGCTTATGCATGGCGCATGCACGCAGCCGCCATACGCAATTCGAGAAGAATACCGAATTACCGAATATATGTTTGGTTCTTGTCTGTATTAATTAATTCGTTGGTATTTTCTCTTCATTAGTTTATAAGGGGAAAACACATACTAAATTACATGGATATTATAAATAATAATAAAATATTCTCAGCTGTAATATTTATGTCTGCATGTCGTGTGTTATAAAAAGATCAGAAGGTTCTTGGCCATTAATTTTCTCTGTTTCAGTTTATAAGAAAAGGAATCCCCTTTCCATGCTTGAGCCACTTGCGTTAGCATAAGAAAGTAATGTTAGATATAAATTTAATTAAGACGCGCGTGCATGTAAACTTGGTGTAGTTTTTTAAGAAAAGTGAAACCTATTATAAACATTGATTTTTGTATGATCGGAATTTCATTTTGTTATGAAATGACTATTAAACTAATGAAATTACCTTTTGGTTCCTAAACTTGAAATATAAGTTACAATTTAAGATCTATTAATCTCTAATTGTTAAAATAGTGAAGTGGTACGCGCGTCATAATTGTTAAGTTTTGGATGAGTGAAAAATTATATAAGAGTAGTAATTTGAGAGGTAAATTGATAATTTTGATAGTTAGGGAAGTTATATTGCAAAAGAAGGGTTACATTGCAAAAGAAGCTAAGCACTAGCTTTAATAGATAAGTTTTTTTATTTTTATTTTTTTAATTAAAAAAAAAATAGGTTGTGAAAAAGGTTGTGCATGTATCATTACTCTCAAGTTTCTTAAGTTTATTGCTCTTGTCGAGTCTTCTCTCTTTCATCTCACTTGAGAAGGTAGAGGAGTTATAGTCACAACATACTCTTTTGGAGTAAGAGTGGAATTAGTCATTGGTTACGGCGGCTGATTGTGGAAGGGGAGGGATGGAGGATCTAGAGGAAATGTGGGATCAACTTCGGTTAATGGAAGATGGGCATTTGTCTATCGAGTGGGATAGTTGAATATTGAAGAAGTGAAAAGAAAGGGAGAAAGAAGTCTAGTGAGCAACGTGTGCTCGAAATGACTTATTGGAAAGGATGTCATATGTTCTACAATGGTGAAAGTATGGAAGGTGAGCAAATCGGCTTCCTTTTGGGAGTTTCGGCCAAACGAGTTCATCATAACTTTCGCAAATCAAGTGGATAAACAAAGAGTGATGGAATGGAGACCTTGGATCTTTGATAACAACTTGTTTATCCTTAACCCATTTGATGGACTTACTCAACCACATATGTATGTTGAATTTTGACCATGAAATTTTTTGGATCCAAATACACAATTTGCCTCTGGCATGTATGAACCGAGAATGAGGGGAACACATTGGGGGAATGATTGGTAAGGTGATGGAGGTGGGCGTACAAGAGGATGGTGTCAGATGGAGAAATTACATGAGTTAAACTAGAACTGAATCTGTCCAAGGTTATAGCAAGAGCTAGAACTGTTAACATGTAGGTAAATAGACTATGGGTAAGCCTGAAATTTGAAAAGTTACCACGTATGTGTTTCAAATGTGGCTGAATTATGCACAAGAACTAGGGATGCCCCTGCAATAGTTATAAAAAGTAGGGCTAAAAACCAACGTCTTCGGAGCAGTTTCAGTCCAAAACTGACATTGCACCAACTGGGTCTGTAGAGCTTCAGAATTGGCCGAATTGATCGAGGGGGGGGGGGGAGAAAACTGGCATCTTTAATGTAGGCGTGAGTTGGTGAGGTTCGTTGGTTTGCCGTTGGTGTCTCTATGAATGAGTTGGGGAGCGACGGGCTATGCCTTCGGTGGCAAGAAGTTGCAGTTGTAGAGGGAAGAAGTAGAGGGAAGATAGGGGAAGAAGAAGGAAAAGAAGAAGAAGAATGCCGGGTTTATTAAAATTAGGTGAAACCGCCATTTCACTTTTTTTTTTAATAAAACTTATAACTAGAACGACGCCGTTTCACTTACTTTAGTGAAACGACGTTGTTTTATATATGTATAATATATCATATATATATAATTGGCCGATTCGATGATTTAGGTTTGATTTAAACCAAAACCGAACTAACTTGCGTCGGTTTCCTTAATTTTATATAGTTGGTTGACCGGTTCTCTATCGATTTCGGCCGGTTATGGACTCTGGTGGCAGGTCCACTTTAGCTCATGGTTGCGTGCATATTCAACTATGTGTAGAAGGTTTTTAACAAGACTGACAACTATGGAGGATAAAAGTATAGGAAATGCTTAGGAAAATAATTGGAATTGTTGTGAAGGTGGTGGCTTTTACAATACTAGAAATGGTCAGACGATGGTCAAAAACATTGGGAGTGAGGCGGGTTATGGAAAGAGCAAAGATGGAGGTGTAAACAGAGGAGGTGATGGAGGATATGGCTCAAAATGATGATACAAAGGATATTCTAGATAGAATCCAAGCTAAAAGTGTGGAGAAGAATCTGGGAGAAAGTTTAAAGGGAAAAGCTACCAGCGGGTTAGGTGAAAACTCTAATTTTACACCAGCCAATAAAACTCCACTAGGTAGGATGTGTAGCAAGCCCCCATTTACACACACATGCAGAAGATTCCCTGATCTCCTTACTTGTTCATTTTGTGCTGAAGGATTGAGCTTCCTGATTAATCTATCCAAAAGAATAGGTGAAACAAAAGGACTAAAAGTGGCAAGGACTAACAGTGGCAACGGATGGTACTGGATAAATCATCTTTTGTTTGCAAATGATTATAGTTTGTTTCATAGAGCAAAATTGGCTGAGTGCACAAAAGTACAAGAAATTTTAAACTAAAATGAAAGAGCCTCTGGTCAGGTCTTGAACAAGCAAAAAACCTTCATATTTGTTTGCTCTAATATAGGTGCAATTGATAAGAGTTAGATTATAGCTGGTGCTTTAGTTTGTTTAAAAAGAATTGTTAGTATCTATACTTTTTTTTTTTTT
>QEOT01001591.1:229721-260649 GCA_003123785.1 Pterocarya stenoptera
ATCATCATCCAAGGAATACACATAAAGCCTATTAAGATATAATTTGAAAAACTGAACTATAATCTAGAAGAAATATACTAATTAAGAATCAATTGAAGAAAACTCTTCTACAATATCACTAGTGGAAGTGGCCAGTCCTTTACGTGTAGAAAGTGAGAGGGGGAGAGAGAGAGAGAGAGAGAGAGAGAGAGAGAGAGAGAGAGAGAGAGAGAGAGATGTGGTTGCTTTTGGTTGAAAATCTAGGATTTGAGGGCTGGAAGGAGGTGAAAGATTCTAGTTATTGTTGTGTCCAGTTCAAGCATGCAGTAGCATGATGTGTGAAGTACGAAGGAAGACATGAAGAAGTGAAGAAGTCCTCTGTTAGTTATTGTTAGTTAAGTCATGTGTGTTTCATGTGTTTGTTTAAAGGGCTAATGTACTTTTATATCCTCACTTATTCATTGAGGATTATGTTAATGCCCTTATATGTAACGGTCACAGTCGAGTCTTCTATAAATACTGAATCATTTCCTTTGTGTATTTTCATCATTGAAGAAAGTCAATAAAGAAACTTTGGAGGTTCCTGATCCCTCGAAGATTAGTAGTTATTTTCTCTATAATTTCTATTGTTTTACTAGCCAGTTGCTACAGTTATGCAGAAAAAGCAGCGCAATCTTGATGAATCTTGTCAAGAAGATTCAGATGCTTGAGGCAGAAGGTACGTGCGATTGGTTAATTGGTATTAGTAGGGTTAGGGTTAGGATTAGGTAGAAGACTCAAGTTTCTTTAGGGTTAGGGTTAGTATACCAAATAATTAGAGCGCTCAAGCTATTTATAATTGTCTTATTCGAAAGAGAATGTAGAAAATAGTTTGGTCAATATTCCAAACTGAGTACTATATTTATACCATTATATAGATCAGTACATTGTGATCGGTGAAAGATCAGGAAAGTAATTAGTACTCTTGATAGATCATCTAGCTATGATTCTTTGCAACAATATAATGGAAACGATACATGAGATACATGAGATGCATGAGATGAGATAATTTTTAATTTTTGGAATTTGAAAAATGTGTGGATCCCACTGTTGATTAGAGAGTCGAAAAGTGCATTGTTTATTTATGGACTTTTCACTGTCAGTTCTTACTGTTCATATAGTACTGTTCACATATTGTTCATTTACTATTTAGGTTAGTTTTGTAGTGTTCATGCACTGTTCACTATCAGTATTCACTGTTCATTACTATTCATTACTGTTTATTTAAGTGGATATTTTTAAAATTTGGAGATGAAATATAGTGTGTTTGGATAAGGAAAACTAATGTACATTACAGATGAGATGAAAACATCTCATATGTACCGTGTAACCAAATCGGGCTTGAATGTTGACTTCCGATCTTCAAGGGATCGAAGATATTCTAGCTATTGAGTTTCTGTTATTAGTTATAGTAGCTATATATTGGTGTCATGACTTATGCACTTCACAATTGCAAATATTATTTTTCTAATATATATGGTAATGGTCTTTCTTTCTGCACGTGATATGTTGAGATATGGTGTGAACTAGACATGGCTGTTGCATCATCTTCTTTAATATTCTTAAGGAAATTTTACTAGTTTATAGGATTAAATTCAATAGGTAGCATCAATGTCTTGGTTTATTAGATGGAAGAACAAGTACTTGTTTTTATGGAATAATTCTAGGGCTTTAGGGCCTGATTGCTTTATTTCAAAATTGTGACTAGGGCATGAGTTTTTTTGAGAAGTGAAAGAAAATCAGACCCTTCAAAATAAATGAAGCTGGCCGGAGGCAAAATAGAAAATTGAAATTTCACTTTTTTATAAAATTCGACCTTCTATTTTATAATTAGTTTTAGGAGAATGAAGTTGAAAACTAATCATTCTCCTAAAACTAATAAGAATAAGGATAAATTCTTTATTTTTATCTCTTTTTCACACATCTAGTGATATATAGGATTTATGTGTAAATTTTCTTGCGTAAGATTTATTTGTAGACCTAACACTTCTCCGTCTTTAAAAGCTATAGTACTTGCCATAAAAGTCAAAGATTCTTTATACGTTCGGACTAGTAACGTAGAGAGATATGTATTGGGCGATGTTATTTCTTATCCTTGGCCGAATAAGGTCGCTTTCTACACGTTTCCTTTAATCTATCCCATAAGCATAAGAACTTATATAAATAATACTAATAATAATAATAATCTACGTACCTTATAAGCAAGTCATGTGTGTGACAAAAGATGGGGCGGCCATACTTTTGGCTTTAAGCCAAAAGATCGAGAGATTAGGTTTGGGAATTTATAAGAAACTCATCCTATCGAAACCTCATGTTGACTTGTGTCACGCAGAGTTGTTCAACTTAGGGGTAAATTAATGAAAGATATCTAGCTAGTTTCACTAAATTAACACATGTATTATAATTAGGTGAAAGATCTGCTAGGCAAGTTTCAAACACACAAATATGTCCATTTTTTCTGATTCATAAAATTAGAAAAAAGAAGCATATATGTATTTATATTTTTATAGATCAAAGAGAAAATGAAAGAATATTATTGAACGTGTTTTTTTTTTTTTTTTTTTTCTAAATGAGTGTGGCTTTTAATCCACTATTAAAAACCATATGCATTCTTAGAACCAATATTTACTAAAATACTTGCAGTAGTAAAATGACCAACTCATGACGGAATTAAAATGATACCAGGAACTTTAATCTCTTAGCTAAAAGGTGATATATGCTTCTTGCGATTTGGCTCCTCTTCCATATTGAAGATCTTACATTTATTTGAAGAGATAAAAGCTAAAAAAACATAAAATGAAAAATAAGATATATAAAGGGTTAATCAAGATTAATGAATAGTACTGTGCTCGATCGGCCAATACCTAACTGGAATGGAAGGAGAGCACGTGCTTTGCATGAGATTGAAAATTCTACATAGCACACTTTCAATCTACTTTCATCCTACTATGATGAGATGGTATTACCTATCAATGTTTAAACTTTTATTTTAAGAATATATAATAAGATGAGAGTATGGTATATATATAGTACTGTATTAAGACTCGTATGAGAAAATTATTGGGTTTCTAGATCTCTTTCTTCGATCTATAAGACGTATCAAACAAGCGAACACTAATATATATGGAATATCAAATTACAGATACAATACTAAGAACATGATAACTAGAGTCACATATCACCTGTATATGTACGTGATAATTACAAGCCAACATTTTTATGGTCAATGTTGTTGATCTTCATGTTGAATATTTTTAATCACACTAGCTGATTTTGTTTTAAGTAATTATTGATATAAGAAACACTCAAACTACTTTACATTAATTAGTATAACTAGAGATGATGAATTTAGAACAAAGAGTCGCATTTCTCAGTGTCTATATACTCATCATGCAGGGGCATGGCCACAAACATATATATATGCATATACGCGAGGGTGCCTACACACACACACATATATATATATATATATATCATGTTCTCTAGATCTTTAGAAGCATATATCCAAGCAGCAGTAGCAACACAAGCCAGCACAACTGCCAAGAAAAAAACAGAAAGAAATCATAATAATTTGTCTCAGAGAGAGAGAGAGAGAGAGAGAGTACCATCCCCTCCAGAAACCATCACCCTTGGACTTGGTTTCCCCTTGAGGAGGGACCTTTCCTGGATATCCTTGTCTATCTTTCATCAGATTATGACCTGGTGGTTGAGTCTGATACGGACCCAGTTGGTAATTAGCAGGTGAAGGACATGTTTCTCCTGCAAATTCCAAACACTCTTAACATAATCATTTTCTTGAGTCATAAAAATTATCACAACTATAAAGAAATATAAGAAGAGAAAATCGAAGGTACCTTGAGCCTGGTTTTGATTCATTTGAGAGAGAGAGAGAGAGAGAGAGAGAGAGAGAGGGGTGATGCCAAGCTTAGGTTGATAGGGTGAAGATGGTGCACAGATATAAAAGATCAGTTTTTGATGGTGGAGTGGTTGTAGCTTACGTTTTGCAAAACTTATTTTTTAGTAATTCTGAAGATCGAACTACGTCCACTGTTTTAATCACAAAAAATTAGCAACTGATAATCTTGAGGTAAATAAACAAATCCCCCTCAAACTATGATCCATGCATGGCCCTTGTTTTATTATCAATCCATTCAACTCAGGCATTCATATTAGTGTGGTTTATAAAATATTTCTCACCTTATTAAGACAGGTTGATGATCATTGACTATCACAAGAAAACATATTGTATGCAATCGTTAAGATAAATGAATCTATTTTATCTTGAAACTCATTCAAGTCATAAGATATTACAACTTGCGTACTCCCCTTACATAGAGGCAAGCTGATCTTCGTTTTCTGGGCAGTTTCCAATGTCAAGTTAATAATTTGTCCTTTAGATTTTAACTTTTTACTTAGAAACCAATATTATTAATTTTGCTCTTTAACTTACTGTTATTTACAGTCTTACTCTTAATCTGGTATTATTTACAATTTGGCCCCTAAGTTAATTTATAAAATTAATTTTGTTCTTGTTTTCAAGCATTTTTTTTAAACTTCATTTTCCCCTATTTCTCACCCATTCCTAGCCTTGTTTGACATCTCAAAACATCTAATTCTCATGATGACTGAAAACTTAATGAGATTTACACTACTTAACTCCAATTCTTCAATATAATTCTTCCCTTTTCACTACTTTCATTTCCAGTACTACTATTGTCACATAACACAGTTTATTTAATTTCATCTCCTAGGACATGATCGAAAATTACATTACCTAACTCCTTGATATTACAATTTAAATTCTTCTTTCTCTTTAACATTAATTCAACACAACAAAATGTTTTTGGAGACGAATCTCCAAAAATCACTTTTAGGGACAAATTTTGCTGAACCAGTCGAAACTGTTCGAAAGGGGAATTTTTTTTTAGACGAACAAATTTCGTCTCAAGAAATTGTTCAAATGGAATATTTGTTAGTTCGAACCGACCCGTCCATTTGAACGAAATAAAAATTTGAATCAAACAAATTTACAATATTTGATACTATTCGAACGAAATGAGTCTTCAAACGAATAATTTTTGTTCGAATGTAAATTACGTCCGTTCGAACTGTATTTCGCATTCGAATGGCTTATTTGTTGTTCGAATGGTTATGTTTTTATTCGAATGGGATTAGAAATGGTCATTTCTCATGTTGGACTGGTTATTTACCGTTTGAACGGTATTAATCATACATAATAGAATTTAATTAATTCAAAATATCATACTAGTATTACACAAATTGTAATTCAAACGTCAATTATTCAAATGTTTTGAAAAAAAATAATACAAAGAAAATGAAAGTAAGAATTAATTTTTACAATTGTGATGATGGTATAGAGTTTTGTGACATAATTGACTGAAACTGAAGCATAGCTATTTGTACCTCCATCTCCAATCTCTTCTGCATATTCTCTTCTAATATTGCCTCAAGATCTGATGCTTGATCTAATCTGGTCAGCAACTCTTTTTCCTTGGACCTCAATCGTTCTATCTCAAGTGTTATTTCCTCCAATTCTTTAGTCTTGTCGTCACTCAATCTGGCTCGCGAAGAGGATGATGATGTCGAGGATGGCTTAACACAACGTCCTAAGCCCCTCAAATATCCAAAACGTGATCCAAGAACTTGAGAAAGGATCTAAGCATCGTTGATAGATGATGCATCAGATGGATCCGCAGAAGCTTCCTTAAGAGATATCTTCTCCTACAAAAATAAAAACATACTAGTTAGTATAAGTAATAAAAATATATAATCACAATGGAATTAAAGAAATTTAAACTTACATAATTTGCCTCTGCTTCGGGACTGGTCCAAACACCATCACGATTTTTATGTGATTTTGTATACAATTGGGTCAGATCATAGTCAGCAGAACTTTCTTCTTTCTGCAAAAAAAATATATATATTAGAACTTAAATCAGAAAAGTATATTATATGTTAATATTTAACGGGGAGTAGAATAACTTACCATTTTGTTAGACAAGCGATGAAAAGATCGAGAACCCGCATGATGGTGTATCTTTAAGTTTGATCTATTTGCTTTGTACACAGTACTTCGTTGCTTAAAAACAATTATGTCTATATGTTTAATACATCTATCATATACTATTAAAAAAAGATAACAGTAAAATTACCTGATAAGCAGGATCTTCAAACATATCACAAACCTTCTCCCATTTATTTGGTGGCATTGCTTGGAATGGATTTTGGCGCGCCTCTATTGTAGTACTGAATTTCTTATAGTGTGCATGGCATCGACCTTTGTACCTCCGAAATGCATTCAACATCAGCTCCTCAACCGTTAAGCGATCCTCTCATCGGCCAAAATTAAGCTCAAACTCATCCTTTCAATAATTATAAACAATTAGTATAAATACAAAATATCCAAAAAGTAACATGAATAATACTTAGTTACTTGAGATGTAGTTTATTACCAACCAAAGATTTTTTATGTGGTCTTTCACATATTGGGGAACTTTAGACCAAGAGGATGTAGCAATTGGTGCATACGTGCGAGTAAGCGTATCAACAAAAGAAGCAAGCCACGCTGCTAAATCTCCGGAGCCACCAGTGTGATAATCACGAATATCAACTTTAATTTTACCAACTTTTCTTACTTTTTCTATGCAGATACCCCTCGTAGTGCCTCTACCTCGGCGCTGGCTTACAACGACTATATATACAGTAATTAAAACAAGTATTTTAATTAAATAATTTTATTTTATAGATATATTACTTAAATTGAGCATAAACTGTGGTATTTAATTTTATAAAATACTTTCTTCTGAGTCTGGTAGTGTTGGCTCACTATTCATGGCAGGTGAACCACACGGAGAGTCAGTAATGGATGGGGATGGCACACGTGTTGTTTTACGTTTAGAAGGTATATCTATTTGAAATTGTAACAAATTATTATTCAAACAAGTGTTACGAATATTTATAAGAATAATACTTACAAAAATTTATGTTTGAAATTCATTCACCATCCGTTTTGCTAGACCAGTCGCCCTCATCCTTGCTAGATACTTCAGTTGATTCATCGTCTTCCGATATTTCACCCTCAATTACTTCGGGTTGAACATCTTCTCTACGCAATGGAACCATATCATATTGGCTGAGATCAACAAATAGATTAATGCCTACTTCGTTTTTTTGATATGCTTCTTCATTTGCTGGACTATCAATTTCTTTTGAAGGTTCGTCTGTCTCTGGAATAGTATCATAAACATTTATTGGTGCAAACTTCTCCACTACCCGCCATGGGTTTCCGTACTCCAGATCATTTAAATAAAAAACTTGATTCGCTTGGTAAGCGAGAACGAAGGGATCGTCCTCATACCATGTGCGAGATATATTGACACTCACAAAATAATCATCGTTACGCACTTCCAATCTAGGATTTGAGACATCCCACCAATTACATTTAAACAACCAGACCATATATCCTCCCACGTATTTCAACACTATAATATCTTTCACAATTTCATAGAAGTCAATGTTATCATCCCCATGACTTTCTTCGACTACAACCCCACAATTTTGAGTTTTCCTATATTGTTCTGTGTCAGCTGTATGAAATCTATATCCACGCACCAAACATCCTGAGTACTGGATGGCCCGCCTGGACGGACCATATGCCAGAGCATACAGTTCTGGTGAAATTTCTTCTGAATTTTCACTATATTTCGATACAACCTCCATCAATAAATATTATTATACAGAAAAAATAATAGAGTTTAGTAGTATGAAATTTGTATTATAAAATGGGACTTTACAGTAATACCGTATGTTCAAACCATGAAGCAAATTCCTCTTCATGTGTCTTTTCTACGTCAGTTACACCATTCATGCAAAGTAGTTGTATATGTTCACTACGCATGTTCGTGTGAATGGTTAATTTGTAGCAACGAAAAATGTTATATTACTATACATGGTTAATTTAGAGAATCATCACGAACCTTAAGTAATGGTCAATCTCTACACAGTTATTCAAGATATACCATCGAGCTCTTTCAAACTCTCGCCCACATAGGTCGTAGCCCCCTTGTTCGCCTATGGGACGTACTGTTTGGGAAAACACGGTAAATGTAGATGAGACTCCCATCTCTCTTCCACCTTTATAATTCGGTCTGGTCTTGTAAATCTAGTATCAACCCCACGGAAATACATTGAACAAAAGGTACGCCACTCATTATCAATATACGACTCAGCAATCGAACCTTCTGGACGAGCTTTATTCCCCACAGATCTCTTCAATTTTTCTAAAAAACGTTCAATAGGATACATCCATCTATACTGAACCGGACCAACGACTAAACCCTTACGAGGTAGGTGCACAACCAAATGAACCATTACATCAAAGAATGAAGGCGAGTACAAACTCTCCAATTTGCGCAATATTACTGCAATGTCAGCTTTCATTTTTAACAATGCATCGACTTTCAACGTTCTACTACAAATGTCTCTGAAAAATTCTCCTAATTATGTGAGAGCTGTATGAACATCTCGAGTAAGCTTTCCACGCACACCAACAGGCAACAGACGCTGCAAAAGTACATGACAGTCATGACTTTTAAGACCAGTTATCCTCCAATCATGTGTTCGAACACATCTTGACATGTTTGAAGCATAACCATCGGGTAATTTGATTGTCATGAACCAATCACAAAATTTTTTTCTCTCATCATTTGAGAGTGTATACCATCCAATGGGCATATATGCTGACGACCCATTATCTTGCAAATGCAACTCCGGTTTTATCCCCAACTATTTTAAGTCTTTACGAGTTAGCTGTATCTTTTGTCTTCCCTTCTATTGACATCAGAGTGCCCAATATATTCTTTTCAATGTGCATAACATCTAGATTGTGGCGCAGTGTGAATGTAGACCAGTGTGGTAACTCAAAGAAAATACTTTTTTTTGTTCAATTCAACTCTACTGCTTGTCCTTTTTTCTTTCGAACTCTGATATCTTTCCCAAATTTATTTTCTGAAACATCCCCCAACTGCACGATAATATCATTCCCAGACAACTCTGGCGGTGATAACCTACGCTCAACCCTTCCATCAAACATAGCTTTATTTGAACGTCATATATGATCATGTGGTAAATAATGACGATGTCCCATAAAACATAGTTTCCTACCATGACTCAACCACTAAGATTGTGTATCTTTATTACAAACAGGAAGTCATTTTACCTTTTGTGCTCCACCCAGACAAATTTCCATATCCTGGAAAATCATTTATTGTCTACATCACTGCAGCATGCATCTTGAACTCCCGCGACGAAGCCGCATCATGTGTACTGACACCCTTATCCCACAACTCTTTCAACTCTGCAATCAATGGTTGCAGATATACATCTAATTCGTTCCTTGGTGACCTTGGCCCTGGTATCAATAGAGTCATCATAAAATATGGATTCTTCATACACTTCCAAAGTGGCAAGTAATAGGGCATTAATGTGATAGGCCAAATACTATGAGAAGTGCTCATGTTGCCAAACGGATTAAAATCATCCGTTGCTAAACCAAGACGTACATTGCGAGGTTCTTCGGCAAACCATGGATACTCGACGTCAAATTTCTTCCATTGTAAAGAATCTGCAAGATGCGAGAGGAAGTTTTCATTTTGGACTCTTTCTGTGTGATGCCAAGACATATCTTTCACAATTAACCTCGACGTAAACAGTCTTTGAAGTCGAGGAATCAAAGGAAAATGTCTTAAAACTTTGTGGGGTGCATTACATTTATCGGATGTCCATCTTGACTCATGACACACTGGGCATGAGTCAAATTCTGCATAGTGCTACCAGTAAAGAATACAATCATTTTTACAAGCGTGGATAATGTTATAATCAAATCCTAGCCCTCGCTTTAATTGCTTCGCTTCATAAAAATTATGGGGTACTAAATTATCCTGAGGAAGAGCCTCTTTAAATAATTCAAGTAAAATGTCGATAGCTTTGGCAGAAATACGACAAATAGACTTAATATGAAGCAACCTCACCGTGAAAGACAACTTGCTATGATGAGTGCACCCCTCATACAACTCTCTTTGTGCATCCTCCCACAGTCTTCCAAAGTTATAATTTTCCTCAAATGATTGTGCAGATGTTCCTTCTCCATCCCTCATTCCAAACATTCCTGCACCCAGATCACCTAACATCTCAGTCATATCCTCTCCATTATCGTCACTGTCATCAGGATCATCCACATTAATGTCCTCTATGTCGGTGTCGTTACCCTCGTCTACCTGATTGGTCTGACTGCTAAATCTAACTCCTTTAAAAAATGATCCGCCATGTAAGACCCAAGGTGAGTATTTAGAATCGATTCCATTTACAAATAAATGATCCTCCGCTACCACAAAATTATAAGAACTAAGATTCTTGCACTTCTTGCACGGATATCTTATATATCCTCGACTATCAACACTCATGCGAGTAAACCTTTGTGTATATTCTATATAGTCTCGCCCAAGTCTATCTCCCAATAGCATCCAACTTTTATCCATTGCTAAAATCTGTGATTTGTCGAATGTCTATCAAAAAACCCAATTCATGGGATAAACAATATCAAAAGTATATTAAAATGTGATCCATTTATTTTATAAGGTAGTTGATCCTATCCCATTCGAGAGACTATCATCTATATCACATATATACTCAGTCAAAAACTCCTATGTTAGTAAAAATTTCGACAACATTTCCCTACAATTCTCCAAGTATGTTAATCACTATAAGTCTTCGACCCTATTCATGGGCCGAAAAACTTACAGACCACATACTCGAAGAATGTAAGAAAACACTGAACCAAAATTTTAATTGACTAACACAAGAGTTTAAACTAAATATATCTGCCATATAGATGATAGAATCCCAAACTGTCCACTTTGGACAATTCAAGAGTTTTACCGAAAAACATGATTTGGCCACAACTCTCGAACGGGTCTAAGGTTCAAGTACATATAAAAATCACCCAAAAATCCAAAACACTCCAACTCCTACAATTATTGGATAAATTTGAAAGCAAAGCAAATATATGTGCAAAATTACATACTATTAAGTGTTAATTATTCTTATTTTATAATTAATTATAAATTTTCATTTTAATATATTATGCATCCTCCACTTATAATTATATTATGTATATAGTTTTTTTTTTTGGATTCAATATTTTATAACTACTATTTATTAATCTATAGTGTAATCAATTCCTATGTTATATTATATTATAAGTTTCCATCTTAAATATTTTATAACTACTATTTATTAATCTAAGTGTAATCAATTCCTATGTTATATGATATATTATAAGTTTCCATCTTAAATATTTTATAACTACTATTTATTAATCTAAGTGTAATCAATTCCTATGTTATATGATTAGAAAAAAAAAAAATTCCTATGTTATATTATATTATAAATTTCCATCTTAAATATTTTATAACTACTATTTATTAATCTAAGTGTAATCAATTCCTATGTTATATTATATATTATAAGTTTCCATCTTAAATATTTTATAACTAGTATTTATTAATTTAAGTGTAATCGATTCCTATGTTATATAAATTAAGTATGTTCAATTCCTATGTTATATTAAATTATAAGTTTTCGTTTTAATATTAGTGCAAAAATATTTTATTATTATATTATGTATATCATTTTTCATAACTATAAATACCCTAAAACTATTATTTATTAATTTAAGTGTTTTCAATTCCTATGTTATAATATATTATAAGTTTCCATTTTAATTCATTCAGTTCGAACGGTACCAGGACATATTCCATTTTAATTCATTCTATTCGAACGGGTATTATAGCGTTCGAATGGTACTAGCCCAGATTTCAAACACGAAACAGAGACCAAATTTCTTGTCTAGAAAATAAAATTTTCACTACATTATTCTCATAAGATGCATATTAGAATAGGATACATTGTAAATGAGATTATAGAAACACAAATATACCAAAATAGCTTAACATATGTTATTAAAAACTATAAATTATCAAAAACCTAAAAATTAGAAATATTACCTCAAATTTAAGCAATCCAAGCCAAACCCCAATATACAATACCTACAAAGCCATAAAACACATTATGGCATAACCCTAAACCATGTCCAATAAACCAACTTGCTATGAAAATCGGAATACAAAAAAAAATATCAAAATTCGAACTACTTACTTTTATAAACCCAAGCTTTCTCTCAAGAATCCTTTCTCTTGCAGGCTAAGCGTGTTCCTCTATCTCTCCACAACTCTCTCTCACTCCACAACTCTCTCAAAATTTCGCACAAAATGAAAATGAACTGGAGGTTGTGGTATTTGAATCTGTGAAGTCACGTTCGAATGGAAATTTTACTCATTCAAACACGAAAATTTCAAATCGCGCCAATTTTTGCCGCGATTTAATTTTTGTTCAAACGCGAAAGTTACTAGTTCGAACAAAAAAATAGAATATTTCTTGGCATATTCTTCAAATGCCCAGAAGATGAAAAGAAATTTTCATTCGAATGCGAAATTTTTTCGTTCGAACAAATTGACATCCAGAGTATTTGGCGCGAAGTTTCCCACCAAACACATTTCACGAGATAAATTCGTTCGAACGGTACTTTATTAGTTCGAACTAAAAATTGTATTATTATACTTATAAATGATCGCATATAGATAATAATAAAGTATTTTAATCTATAGCAACAATTTTATTTCTAATCTAGAGTATATACTATTTGGTATTTTATATCCAAAGTCCAACTTTTTTGGATTTCTTTGCATCAAATATTTAACACTTTTAAATATTTTAAACAAAAGAAAAAAAAATTAAATAAAAAAATCTTTCCCCAATTGGGCAAAAAAAAGGCTCCCTAACATTTTTCTATTAATATATAGTACTTATACAATACTACACTATAGTCAGGGGCAGAACTAGGATTTAGTGTCTGGAGGGCGATCGGCAAAGTGTGTGGTATGTGTCAGCATAAGTAATATGTACTTTTTACAAGTGACTATATAAAAAAATAATTATACGTTATAAAATTATACAATTTTATATGTAATTATATAAGTGAACAAAAAAAAAAAAACATTTTAATAACTACTAAATTCTTCACAAAAGAAAATAAATTATTCACATACTCTCTCTATCTTTCTATAAACGTCTCATCAATATAGTATAGGAAGATTATGTACAGGTGATAGATCCAACCCTGACTATAATACTTATATAGTATAGTACTTATATAGTCTAGCACTTATACTACTTATTCAATAGTTTTTTTCTATTAATATACCATATCATACTATATGTACTTATATAGTAATTATATAGTATTTTTCTATTAATATATAGTATAGTACTTATATAGTAACTAGGATATAATATAATTCTTATTGTACTAGCTATATAACTAATAAGTACTATATATATATATTAATCATATTAACTTGTATAGTTATCATAACTCATTCAATAGTTATAACTATATAGTAAATAGGATATAATATAGTACTTATTGTACTAGGCTACTATAACTAATAAGTACTATATATATATATTAATATATCAACTTGTATCTTAAAATATTATAATACTATTATTAGTATTATTTTTATATTTTTGTACTTTGTAATATTAGTATATTATATATTAGTATATTATATATTAGTATAATAATATAATTACAAATTATATTGGGATAATAACCGTTTGAACATATACTCTATTCCATTCGAACGGTTAGTATCCCGTTCGAACGAGACGTCACTGTCATTATATGCCCAGTTCGATTCGCATCAAACCCATTTGAACCCTCATCGCCGAGAGCCTCTGAGTCGCCCGTTATCTCCGCCGCCAAAACCGCCACTCAACCGCAGTAGGAACAACGCATTTCAACTTCTGAGAGATATGGACCAACTCTCCAGCTCTATTGGTTACTTTTTTTTTGAAAAATTGGTTTTGTTTGGGAGGGGGGATTTCGAATCATTCGAACGGTTAGTATCCCGTTCGAACGAGACGTCACTGTCATTATATGCCCAGTTCGATTCGCATCAAACCCATTTGAACCCTCATCGCCGAGAGCCTCTGAGTCGCCCGTTATCTCCGCCGCCAAAACCGCCACTCAACCGCAGTAGGAACAACGCATTTCAACTTCTGAGAGATATGGACCAACTCTCCAGCTCTATTGGTTACTTTTTTTTTGAAAAATTGGTTTTGTTTGGGAGGGGGGATTTCGAATCATTCGAACGGTTAGTATCCCGTTCGAACGAGACGTCACTGTCATTATATGCCCAGTTCGATTCGCATCAAACCCATTTGAACCCTCATCGCCGAGAGCCTCTGAGTCGCCCGTTATCTCCGCCGCCAAAACCGCCACTCAACCGCAGTAGGAACAACGCATTTCAACTTCTGAGAGACATGGACCAACTCTCCAGCTCTATTGGTTACTTTTTTTTTTGAAAAATTGGTTTTGTTTGGGAGGGGGGATTTCGGATTCGAAATCCCCCCATTTTGGTGTAGTTGATCCGACTAACAAGTTTTTAATCGGTAGAAATGATTGAGATTCACTCCTACATCATTTCTACCGATTAAAACATATAGTTTTGGTGTAGATGAGAGTTTCGGTCATGGCTGAGTCAACTTGGCCATGGCTATTTGGCTTCGATCTTGTTCGAACGCATTTTATTCCATTCGAATGCGAAGTTGCCAAACAGATTTATTTCTGTTTGAACAAAAAAATCTTGTTCGAACGAGTATTAATTGCCAGTTCGATAGAACAGAATCTTCCATTTGAATAATTTTATAAGTTTCGAACAGAATATGTTTTGTTCGAACTAGTTATTTCAGTTCAGTTCAATATAGTTTAATTCTTCAATAATATATTTTAAATATAATATTTATAATTATATACTTAATTTTCTTGTGCTTAAACAGTATACTAATGGCATCTAGCGGAAGAAAACGTGCAAGAAATCAGGTCAGTGAAAGTAGTATTGGACCTGCTCATGCTCAGGAGTCGAGGCCTATACTCGTTGAGCGTCAGATCATTTTGTCTGACTTCTCCGATCTTTTATGGGAGGGATAGAGCATACAGTCCATCTTCACCGAGTGGGGATGGGTACCAATCTGTCAGCAGTAGGGGACTGCATACCGAGAGATGGTCGGTGCGTTTTACCATGCCATGGGAGAAGAGAGTCCTGATGCTCTCATCTACACTTTATCAGTCTGGGGAGTGAGTATTAATTTCTCTCTCCGTATTATTGCTGAGTTCCTTAACATCCGGTGCGAGCTCGGCGTATATCTTGGAGCAGCTACATCAGGACGAGCGGCTGCAGTACCATCTGATTCCGATACACTGGCCGCATCCTCCACACTAGCCCCGAATGTAGAGCTGCATGATAGTGACGATGGTAGTGAGGATGAGGATCTACCTGATGATGGTCTCATAGACGATCAGTAGCATCATCTAGTGCGAGACCCTTCGGCTCCTCCATATGATGGGAGCAAGGTGATCCGATAGGCCGACTGTAAAGCATTTTTTAGAATGCTTAACTTGATTGTTGGCTATAACATCGATTCGAAAAAACACAAGACTGATTTATGGATCGATCGAGCCAGATTTTTGTTGCGGATAGCGCGGGGGGACCCCATTGATCTGGCCTTGTATTTCTTCTACTGCATTTGATCGGAGTCACGTTATGTAAGTGGAGGTAGTCTACCATTTGCACTGCTGATATCTAACCTCCTACTCTGATCAGGGGTTATAGTGTCTGCGACTGAGCGGAGGTCGCCACAGTTGGGGCCCCTTAACAAGATCACATTCAGCAAGAGCGAGGGGCACTTGCGAAAGACTGCAACAGGACAGCCTAGTGCTCCGCCCATTGATCCAGCTTCTACTACTACTGCCGCTGTTGAGAGACAGCCTCCTGGGGCTACTTTGGATCAGGTACGAGCTCTGTTTGTTGAGTTCGTTGAGCCCATCATGGAGAAGCTTAGGGATTTGGATGGACAGATTAAAATGTTATGAGAGGATGTTGATCTGCTTAGAAGTAAATAGTCGTTTTAGTTATTATTTTACTTTTTTATGTTATATTGAACATTATATAGTTGAGATGTAATTAATGTATGGTTTTTATTTCTCGTGTTTGCTGCTTTATTTATTTTTTTCATTTTACTTGCCGTTCATGATAATATAAAAAATGATACTATCTTTAAAGTTATATTTATATAATTTAACATAAAAGAAATCACTTTTCCCGAGAAAACAAAATTAAAAATATATGTATAAATTAATGATGATAAACAAATTAATGGAAAAAAGGTCCGTTCGAAACAATAAATTTAAGTTCGTACGGTTATTAACTTGTCCTGGGAAAACAAAATTAATTTCCTGCCAATATTACTTACCAAACATACATTAATTGGTTGTTCGAATATATTTTTTTCCGTTCGAACGAATTTTCTATCTCAAGCAGTTTTGGAGATGAAATGAAAAATTCATCCCCAAAAATGACTTTTAGGGACGAAATTTAGTTCGTCTCTAAAATTCAAATTTCTTGTAGTGGAAAAAGAATGCATACAGTACTATCTAGTTTTACTATATATATCAAAATATGTAATATATAGTACCATTCAAAATGATATTGCACCAAAAGTTTCAATATTTCATGCACTAGCCGAAACAATACTTTCAAATCCCAAAACAAAAAATCATTACAACTTTTCCCTTTATTTATTCATTTGTTTTGCTGTTCTTTTCAGTCTTCCAAAAAGGACATTGATAATCATGTTTATATGGGATATGAGGGGATTAATAGCTTTTCTAGATATTTTGTCAAAATGGGCCAGATTTGGTTTGGTTTTATTGTCTCTGTTCTTGATAGTGTAGTTAATAGTTTGGTCGCATTTGGTTTGGATTTTTGTAATCTTCGACTTTGTGTAAGATAAGAGATTTCTAACAAATTATTAAAACTAATCTAGTTTAAAAATATCTTTAACCAACATCTTCCCTTCAAATTCCATGGGACACCTTTCCACCACTTGATAACACTCAACAACTTCTCTTATTGGAATTGCTATTGCAACTTTCGGTTGTAGTGACTTTAATTGTAGACCACATTTGAGCAAACGACGCAGACACAAATGTGATCTACCGTTTGAATAAATTGAAGATAGTTCGAATGTAGTTGTAATAGTTCGGACAGATCAATTTCTTACCATTCGAACGGGTTTGGTACCATTCAAACGAAGTTAACACAATTCGAATGGATATGGTAAATCGTTCAAACAGACAATCACATTTAGGGACGAATAATAACAATTCAGGTTGTTTCTGAGACGATATTTGGATTTTGTCCCTAAAAGTCAAACATTTTTCATACCATAAAGGTCATACAGTAATAACTCTAGCTTCAACAATTTCTTGTGCATTTGAATGCACCTCCCTCAATGTCAATGCATATCTCTAGCTTGAGTAGGTGGCCTTTGTCCTTGCCTATTCAATGTCCCATTTTACCCACTAGCTTGTCCCATTTTGGGACAGTTTCTTGCGAAGTGGACTTGTTGGCCTCATTTGAAGCAAGCTATTGTCCATACAAATCATTTTCCCTGGTTGATTGTAGTGGATACAAATCAAAGTAAATTTGATCCTCTAAAATTAAAGCATAACTCCTCTTAACTCATTTCATCTTATCTCATCTAATCATGATTATAAGTTTTTCAAATCTCCACACTAAATAAAACAAACAATTAAACTTTTTCAATTCTCGAAACAAAAATAATATTAAAAACATATATTCTAATAATATTTTATTCAACTTTAACTTTAATCTTAACTTATCTCATCTTTTAAAGCGAACGACGCCTTATGATCTTGTTTGTTTTTACAGATGCGATGTGATGAGATAAGTTGAGTTGAGATTAAAATTAAAAAATTGAATAAAATATTGATAAAATATATTTTTTAATATTATTTTTATTTTAGAATTTGAAAAAATTGAATTATTTATTTTATTTTGTATTAGAATTTAAAAAAATTGAAATGATTAGATGAAATTAATTGAAAAATTCTTGAAAACAAAGAAGATAACATGGCAAACCTACATTTGGAAAGGTACAGAATACTGACAGTGACAGAAAATTAAAAGATAGAAAATATAATAAGAAATAATGTGCTCCAATTGGTTATCAATGTCTCTTTTATAATTTTTTTTTATGATATTTGGTTCTTTCCTTCGAGAAATATTTTGTTAATGTGCATAACTACCCTTTTTGTGTAAATCTTGGAAGTACAAAAACTATATGTAAAATCATTCATTATTAACTTATAGCAGCATACTTACATATAAATATCTTTCTCTATTATATAAGCCGCTATCTTGAATGAACATTAATGAACAGTGTTTTCATTGTCTTTTCGTGTAGAGTCCGTGTATTGTTGTGCCTTTTTGTCATTGCGTCCGTTTAAGTGAGAACTTTTCTTGTCCTTCCGTGTATATAGTCCGTGTGTTGTCTTTTTTGTCTTCTATCATATTCTTGTGTCCGTCTAAGCGAGAGATTGCAAGTGCCAAGGTGTGTAGTTTAGTTTTTTTTTTCCTCTCTTTCAATCTTTTTCGGTGTTGTCAGGGATGGGGATGGAATTGCGTCAGTTAGTTTTTGCTTTTTCGAATCTTTATCCGTTGTGTTAGGATGTTTTGGGTTTATTATTTTTGTGTTTTATGTTTTGCAGTTGTGTTAGTATTGAAATTTGGTCAACTGATGCTATTGGGATTTCTGATGCGCTGACATTGTCATTTTAATTATGGGAAAGAAAATTACTGATCACTGTTTGCTGTATGCTTTTGTATCAGTACATCATTTTTATGCTTTTTCTTTGTATGCTGGTTTAGTATGCTTTTTCTCTTCTGCAAATTACATCACTGCATACATATAGGCAATTGTGCCTGTTTACATCTTTAAAATTTAAAATAAAAATTATTAAAAAAAAAAAAAAAAAAAAAAAAAGAACACGGAAGAAGGGGAAAAAATCACAAAAAACAAATAAAGAAACACAGAAAACATTAAAAACAATTGTAAAAAAAAATCAATCAAAATCTAAAAAATAGATAAAAAATCACAAAAACCATTAAAAAATGTTCATCATCAATGGGTATAAAAAAACTTTATCATTATTGAAATAGCTTCGCAAATCTGCAGTAGCTTCACAACCCAACTCTGCAATGGTCCCGTTATTGCACTTTTCTACAAAGTAAGATAAAAATACATGTCAGGGAGATAATACATCTAAGTAGCTAAAAAAACCTGTACAAAAAAAACTGTGCCCATTACTGAATAGAAAAAAACATATGCATCCATGATTTCACGAGTTCTTTTTCCATTTCTGGTTTGGGAGTTTTTCTATTCTCATGTCTGCCTTGGTGGTTTTGCAGTTTTACAATTTCTTTTCTCATGCAAGATGTGTATATAACGCAGCTTCTGTGGTGAAGTCTTGGGAGAGTTCAGAAACATAATTTGTTGTGTTCATCTTTGGGAGAGTTCAGAAATCTTTAGTGTTTTCATCTTGTGTGTTCATCTTTGGGAGAGTTCAGAAATCTTTAGTCTTTTCATCTTGTGTTTTTTGTTTCCTTCTAGATATTTTTCCTCATTACAGGTGGTTTTCTGGAAAACATTTTTTGTGTTTTTTACTTCTCATCTCTTCTATTCTCTTCCAATTTTTTCTTTTACTTGTCAGCTGCTTTCCCAATTCTCTAAAGTGTTCTCGGCTGGGGATTTCCAAAGCTGGAACTTTCTGGTGTTTGATCATTGTGAGTGCATGATTGTTTAGTGTGGTATTTTCTGATGGTTGTTTAATGTAGTATTTTCTGACTTCCTTTTTTTTAGTTGGTTACTGCAATGCTTAGTATTTTCTGTAGGTTATTTTTGGTGGCTTGTTTTCAGGTCTTGTTGGTTGAGGGCTTTCAGACTTGGACGTTTCTGGTTCCTATCTTTGTAAGTGTATGATGTTATTTATTTTGTTACGTTGTTTGTTATATAATTTATTGTTTCAATTTTATTTATTTATTGTTATTCTGTTTTATACTATTTATGGGGCAACACTTTCATTAATGAAAATGGTGCATGTGTTATTCTATTTATTCATTAATAGTGCATGTGTATTATGTGGTTTGATGGTGACCTAAAAATCTTAACTTTCTATGTAGGGTTGGATATATAATGGTTACACGAACCTTTGATAAAATGGTGCATGCGCAAGTGTTGCCCCATACTATTTATTTATTTTTATTCTATTTATTTATTCTATTGTTATTTTATTAATGAAAATGCATCTGAAAGCCCTATCTACAAAAGAGGATATGTAATAACCTTATTTACAACAGAGAATATATTGGTGAGAAATCAAACAAAAATTACTACAGAAATACAAAAAAAAAAAAAAAAACATTGGAGCACACTTAACAGATAACTGGTTTAGTTCAAACCTGACACAATATACAGTATGTAGAGAGATCTAATAGCAATTGTGAAAACATAATTTTTTAAAATTCCTGTTTTTATTAAATAAAACAAAGATCCTGTTTTATCTAGAAAAGCTAAAAATAAAATAGAATCTAGGAAACTCATTGTAAAAAAAAGGGCACAGATTGTAGCACAGATTAATAATTTATTGCCTTTTATTTCAGATTCTTATAGATTTGTCAAATATAATATGATTTTGCTGCAGTCAATCTAATTTTTGGAACATGTTTTATATATTTTGGGTGTTTGTGTCGGTGGGCATTCTATATATAAAATTGTGAAATTGGTCAAACAAAAGGGAGACAGTGGGAGGTAACATTCAAATCAGATACAAAGCAATGTGGGGTTTGGTTGGCTATGTAAGGACTTGGAGAAGCAGAACACGTGAGGCAAACTAGCTGCAATTATCCCATTTTCTTAAGAGTTATAAACCCAATCATAAAACCCTAATAACACAAACCCAATCACAAAACCCTAATAACACAAACACAATCACAAACGCATGTTTTTATTTTTAATAAAAGCCTTGAGTTTTAATCAATCAAAAACCATTTTCTTTTTACCTGGAAAGATAGTACAAACTTCTTTTTGAAATGCTAATTTGTTTTTGACAAACACCTTTTTTACTACCTTCAACATTTTTAAACATTTTACTCACTCCAATTTTTCAAATACAAGAAAAAAGAAAAAAGAAAAAAAAAAGGGAAGAATCTCAAAGCATCATCAACCCGGGGCCAAACCATATCGTGCAAATTATTTTTTTTAAAACAAAAGTACCATACAGAAATCTCCATTAATAGAACCCTTCTATCTTCAGTATAAAATAAAATAACAAAAGCGAAACCTCAACATAATTTAATTCATTGCTAAATTGTCATAGACACAAAAGTTATAAACTCACAAAAGCCCTAATTGATTTCTTTGATGCTTAATGTATCAATTCACAAAAGAGTTACAAGAATATGATATAAAAAGATACTAACAACCAGTTTTTCTACAAAATTCCGAATCAAGAAATTCTTACCTCAACATAATTTAATCCATATATGGCTGAACTGTCACAAATACAAAAACCATAAACTTATAATATAAAATGAACAATCAGAAGCAATCTTAAACTCATATGCATGAAAAAAATTTTGAGAATGCTTGTTTTGCAATTTCCAGACAAACTGACAAGGATCAAAAGGAAAGAAATAAAAAGAAAAAACAAATCCAGAAGAAATAAATATGCTTATTGTATCAATTCACTAACGTATTTCAAGAACATGATATAAAGGATACCAACAACTAGATATGAACCCAGTTGAAGGTAACAAAAGGAACACAGTTGAAGGTAACATTCAGATCAGATACAAAGCAATGTGGGGTCTGGTTGGCTATGTACGGACTTGGAGAAGCAGAAAACATGAGGCAAACCAGATGCAATTATCCCATTTTCTTAAAGTTATAAACCCAATAATAAAACCCTAATAACATAAACCCAATCACAAAACCCTAATAACACAAACACAATCACAAAAATCTTAAATTTCAGATCCAAAAACCCTAATAAAACAAATACATTATGTAACAGCCCGCTAGAAATTTAAAGGTGGAATTTCTATTGGCTTTAGGAACCTCGTGAAAACTCCGTAAGTTTTCACAAATCGACCAATCGCATAAGTTTTAGTCTGTCAACATAGTCTGTGTTATCACTTACTATGAGGCCAGAAGTGCGATTCTAATTATTTGAGGTAGTTATAAGTGTCAGAATGCAGTATGGTCTATGCCATTAGACTCAGTTGATTATTTTGGATTTTATGGCACAATAAGTCTTTTTTTATATTTTCGGACGAAATGTCTGTTTGAAACTATGAAATTATTTTTAGGGGCACTTCGAGGTTGAATTTTGGTTAACGATTTTCACTATAGGTTAATATGAATATTTAAGAATTTTTAGTGCTAAGTTTATGATGCACTTTTCTGGAGTGAATAGTAACCTCGGTAGGCGCACCGATTGCAGTGTTTCAAAATCACAGTGTGGAATGTCCAAATTAGATTAGAGAAGTTTTATTTGGACACTTGGAAAGATCTTAGCCACACATAGTGAATAGTATTAGACACTTGGCACCATGAGGAACGTTTGATGTATTTGAAGGAATCAAGGTATGAGATTATGCCACCTAAGAAAAAAAAAACCCTTTTACATCAGACCGATCAAATTGTGCCAAACCAAAGAGGATTTCCACCCTAGTGAAATCCTATATGGTTGGAATCCAACTATGTTAACCTTGGAAAATTGATTGGGCCAGGTGATATTGGATTTGGGCTTGATAGCAACCCAAACCCTCTTTAAACCCTAAAATTGAGGCCCATTCGGTTTAGGCCCATTAAGGCCCACGAATTTGGTCTCATTAACATTGCTTCTTGGCTAAGTTTTCACCCCCACTTGGCTGAATAGATTTTCCAAAAGAGATTCTAGAAGGCTTTGAAGAAAAATATCTAAAGGGCCACCTCACTCTTTCACTCTCACACTCTATCTTGAGAAAAGATCATGGGTTGATTTTTTTTTGGGGAAGAAAATGCCAACACTCAAGCTCTCTTTCAGTCCTATCACTTTCTATAACCTGTGTAAGAGTCTCTCCAGTCCACTTCCCACGAAAACCAACTCTCCTTTACACTTTGTTTTGACAAAACACAAAAGACTCTCTCGGGCAGTTTTTCTGGTCTCTGTTAAACACCTTATTCGAAGCTTTTGTAAGTATTTTATCACAACGTTTCCTTCATACAAGTTGTTCCTTTTCGAGTCTAGTTTACGTGTATATCTTATTTGTTCCATTTGGAGATCATTTGATTGGTAAAAATTTGTTCAAACCCCATAAAGGTTAATCTGGGCGATAAACTGGAGAGTGTGTTGTAGTTTGGAGTTTTTGACCAAGCTAATGGATAGATCTTGGTCCGAGATTTTTATGGAGTACTGTTAACATGTGTATATGATTATTTTTTGAGGATTTGTTGCATGATTAAAAGTTTTGGTGAAAGCTTTTCTTAGATCTAGAAAACCTAGAAACTGGAAGAGGAAAAACAGTTTCTGTTTTGAGAAAGTTTAAATCTTTTATGGTTTAATCCTAATCCAATGGCTTTGATATTTTTATTTGAGGATCCTAAGCCTCTTCTATACATGTTAGAATGTTTTTTTGAATATATTTGATGTTATTTTCGAAGATATGAAATTTTATGCAAGGAGATATTCGGTTAGGCCAAAGTGATGATGTTCTTGGCTAAATTTAAGTTTTGGTTGATTTTTAACCATGTGATCTTGAGTTTGAAGCTTGAATCGGTTTTAGGACACCTTTTTAAACCATGTGATGTTTTTATTTGGAGATCACATCTTTATAAGTCATGGATCAAGAGGTTGATCAAAGCAAGTTAGAAACAAAACAAATCTGTTTTGAACTTAGTCACAATTTCGGCCCTATAGAGTTTTAATGGTTGTGTTTAGTTTTAAATTTTTCTGAGTTCATATTTGAATTTAGGACAAAATTTACATAAGGTATGTAACTTTTGATAATTTTTGGAGTTAGGATGCAAAATTCTTTAGTTAGGGGTAAAATGGTCATTTTCCCATATGTAAAGGGTAAAATGGTAATTTTACTCTAAGTTGGCATTTTTTCCATATTTCTAATTGTTAGTGATTAAGTTCTAACGTTTAGAAATCATTACTTTCAGTTCCTCGCGATCGTGCTTGAGTTCTTGCCTAGAAAACGCGAAGACTGAGGTAAGTTAGCTTTTAACTTACTAGCAGTTTAATGTGTATGAGTGATAAGTAAAGAAACTATAGTGTATGTATGTATGTTATAACATGTCTCATGCCAAGCCATTACATAATTATTTGTTACACAGAATTTATTCTGTCACGAGTTATTCATTTGTTACACAAGATATTCTTTCACATATTGTTATACATTGCAAGTATGCCATGTTAAGTGTGTTGCCTGTTATATGTTATGTCATGTTATAAAATGTTTCTATTTCAAGCAAGTCATATCTTTTGAGTTACGTTCAAGTCATGTTGTGTTACGTTAGGATTTCTGTCCTTTCGTACTCTAGTCAAGTTTCGTCTCAAATACAGTTTGTGTATTTTGAGAACAGTCATGTCAATCGTGACCCTAAGTTCTAGAATGGGGTAATATCCTAGTGGAACTCCTTTGTTCACGCTGGAGTGTTTAATAAGGTGTGAAATTCCCTGAGTTGACGAAATACGGTCAACGGGTAGCGGCCGGGGCCTAAGTAGCTGGTCACCGGAGCGCGCCGAGCTCTAATGCCTATGGAGCCACATTTCAGCTGGTGCAGATACCAGACAGATTTCAGTTCTCGTGGGGTCCATCATGAGTATGGCACACGAGGTATGGGGACGACATAGAGTGTGGCACATACGGTTGGTGCAGATACCAGTCATAACGCACTCACAGCTGGTGCAGATACCTGTGATGTGATGCGGTAATCGGTAGGGACACATGGTTCTAGGGAACCCATGTAGTACCCAAAAAGACAAGCTTAAGCAGATAAAGAAAATGATTTCATGTTAAGTCAAGTTTCAGATCAAGTTCATGTAAAGTCAAGTCTCAGTTGAAGTCTAGTTCAGTTTAAGCAAGTGAAGTTCAGTTCACGCTTTAGTTAAGTTATGTCAGTTATGTTATGTGGTATGTCAAGTTATGCTATGATTACTTATGATTTTAATTATGCATTCATGCTTTTACTGTCATTCATGCATCATTAACCTGTGTGAATGTTTTCTATTAACTTACTGAGATTTGTAATCAAATCTTACTGTGGTAGTCCCAACTACCATTCCCCCCGAATGGTAGATCTTGTTACAGGATTTGAAGGAGAACCTAGAATCGACCAACTGGAAACAGTTGACTAAGCGACGGTGTGACGTAGATGATAGTACAGTAGTTATCTCAGATTACTACTTGTATTTGTGGAGTTCAATCTCCAGCACTCTTTTGATCGCAACTATTTTGGACTAGTGTTGTGATCTCAGTTGTTTAGTATGTCATTATGTATGAAGTATGTTTTTAAGTATTTGGGATACTTTCAGTTTGGTGCATAGTCTTGCTAAAGAAAAAAATTATCCGCTGCGAATATTGCATAATGCTAGATGCATGTTAGGAACATTGCATCTTATATGTCACGAACGGGGGCAGGTAACCTTGTGTTGCATGTCTCGACGCTTGAAATGTTCGTCCGATCCCAAGCGGAATTTGGGGGCGTCACAGGGTGGTATCAGAGCAATACGTCTCTGGGTTTAAATCCACATATCCTTAGGAAATGCACCAAATATTAAGTTTGAAATTTTAGTCTTCATTAGGCTTGAATTTCTTGAAGTATGAGAGATAGTAAGTGGTTGTAATATGTGTACTCGTGTGTTTCAAGTATTGGCACAAGACTCGCGGTAGGATACCTCCAAACCCTGAGGGAATCACAAGTCAGGAGAATCAGAATCCCCAATGGATGGAGGATTAGCTGAAGCTATTCGTATGCTGACTGATGTTCTTTTGCGTCAACAACAGTAGCAAGTGCATGTACCCAGACTTGAAGTTAGGGGTAGTCCGTATGAGAAATTTGTGATTCACTGTTACCTAAATTTTTCTGCTAATGAAGGGCCACTAAGAGACGAGAAACGGATTATGGATCTCGAGAGGACGTACGGGATTTGTGGATGTACTGAGTAAGAGAAAGGACTATACGCTGGGTACCTTTTTCAAGGAGAAGCTGAAATTTGGTGGGATACACGGAGGCAACTTCTAGTGAGGGAGCTGGGAACTCTAGCCGCTTTGACTTGGGGAAGATTCAAGGAGGAATTAGACAACCGATTCCTTCCCGATTCGGTTAAACAACAGAAGGCGCAAGAGTTTACATCTCTGTCCCAAGGTAGTTTAACTGTGGAAGAGTACACTGCCAAATTTATGGCATTGGGGAGGTTTGCACCTCACCTAATTTCTACAGAGAAGTTGCAAGCACAGAAGTTCCAGGGAGGGCTTCAGCCGAGAACCCGCAGCCAAGTGGCTTGTCTTAGGATTGAGAACTACCAGGGGTTGGTAAACGTCGATGCCATAGCAGAGGCAGAACATAAGGGTTTAACTGCCCAGATCATTTCGGAAAGAAAGAGGACTTCACCTTATGCTACTGAAGAGAATCCAGAAAGGAATAAGATGTCTACTGGACTAGATAATGGAAAAGGCCTCGAGACTAGGAGCTCAATGCCGATCACATTTCCAATTTGTAGAGAGTGTGGTAAACACCATGGAGGCAAGTGCAGAATCGCGTTGGGGACTTGTTTCAAGTGTGGGCAACCAGGTCATATAATCAAAGACTACCCCAGTGTGGCTTTGAGGAAGGAAAGAAATGGGGTTTCCCTCAACGGTGGCTACAAACCAAATCCAAGGTAGGACGTACCCGTTGGAGTGTATGCTGTCACTCAGGGAGACGCAGATGCTGACGCCACAGGAATTGAAAGAGCTGACATTGTCACTGGTATTTTTCTAAGACCTTTGTATTGTTAAGCTTAGTTAAGGTTGATTTCATTTCAATTGATGGTATTATTGCATTATTGTTATTTTGGAGTAATGTCAAGTCATTGAGGTTTGTAACTTGTTCGCAGTTTGATTCAAGCGACTCCCTATTTTTAGTGATTGTGGTATTGCATGAGAGTTCAGTTCGTACTTCGAATTGTTACCAAGTGGTAAGAGTAACAATTCTCATTAGGAGTATTTCTATGCATACCAGTGTAGATATAGAACACCTTTTACTAATACAAGGAATGATATTGAAGGTTGATGAATTAGTATTCCACGTATTTGGAGTTTGTTTTATTTTGAGGATTCAATGAAATTTGTGTTCGGAAGAGTAAAGTGTGTGGCAGAAGCTTTGGCCTTAGTAGGATTCACATATGATAGTAGTTTTATCTAGTTGCCATTAAATGGTTTATGGCGAAGTATTGTATTTGTGGAAAACGTAGATCACCCTTATATTGGAGACAAATATGTGGGTAGTAAAATCTTGGTCATAAGGATTTATGTGAACCGTAGGAACATATCCTTTTGATTAGAGTCAGAATAAGAGGCAGCTCATGAAGGATAGAAGAACTATGTCAATCATAAGAGAAATTCTTGAGATTAGATTAATACCTGAACAATTATCGAGGTATTACCTTGTTGGAGGAACGATTCATTTTGATTATGAAGAAGTAAGCTAGTCCAATACAGATGGAATTCCTTGAGGAAATAGAGAAAGTGACTTCAATAATGTATGGACTAAAATTTTCCAACTGAATTACAAGGACACTTGAAGTGTATCGCTCATAGTTTTCTGAGGAAGAGTTTTGGAAGAGTATCCTCTTGAAGTTTTAGATTTAGACTGTATATCGGTATGACTCAACCTATTTTGCGGAATGATTCCATTACCAATTATTAATTAGAACAGGAGACTTAAGGAATGGCAAAATTTCTGTGGTAGATATATATGTGGTAAATAACTCTTTGAGTAGTAGGGAAAGTAGTAATTTCACTTCAGCAAGAATTTAGTATCCTGGAAGGTCAGCATAGAAGTCATTAAGTTTAGGCAGTAATCTTTGGGAGTGTTATACCCTCCTCTTATATGGTGCTAGTTTTTTTTGTGCAACCATGTGATGGTTATAGATAAGAATAGTATAGACTACGAGAGGAAGGAGTTACCTCATCAAGAACGTTACCTGCCTCTACACTCGTTTACGTGGGTAAACCAAGATAGCTTAAAGGCTAGGATGGCATAGGACCAAGCAGAGTCCATCGTAACAGCAAAGAAGCACGCCGCAGCCGTCAACGCTAAGCCGCGACATCAGGCTCATCCATGTCGTCAACTCACGATGAACGTTTACTGGTTGAGGGTCAGGAGCCAGTGAGCAAAGATGAAGAGGTCGTATAGCATCCCAACCCAGGTTACTACGACCACGTGGCGTATGATTCAGAGGACTACATGTTCAGTGATGGATAGTAGGTTTGGTGAACATCATCTTCTCCATATCTTATTGATGGTTACTTGCGTCGATTTCGGGGACGAAATCTTTTTTTTAGGAGGGGAGATTGTAACAGCCCGCTAGAAATTTAAAGGTGGAATTTCTATTGGCTTTAGGAACCTCGTGAAAACTCCGTAAGTTTTCACAAATCGACCAATCGCATAGGTTTTAGTCTGTCAACATAGTCTGTGTTATCACTTACTATGAGGCTAGAAGTGCGATTCTAATTATTTGAGGTAGTTATAAGTGTCAGAATGCAGTATGGTCTATGCCATTAGACTCAGTTGATTATTTTGGATTTTATGGCACAATAAGTCTTTTTTTATATTTTCGGACGAAATGTCTGTTTGAAACTATGAAATTATTTTTAGGGGCACTTCGAGGTTGAATTTTGGTTAACGATTTTCACTATAGGTTAATATGAATATTTAAGAATTTTTAGTGCTAAGTTTATGATGCACTTTTCTGGAGTGAATAGTAACCTCGGTAGGCGCACCGATTGCAGTGTTTCAAAATCACAGTGTGGAATATCCAAATTAGATTAGAGAAGTTTTATTTGGACACTTGGAAAGATCTTAGCCACACATAGTGAATAGTATTAGACACTTGGCACCATGAGGAACGTTTGATGGATTTGAAGGAATCAAGGTATGAGATTATGCCACCTAAGGAAAAAAAAACCCTTTTACATCAGACCAATCAAATTGTGCCAAACCAAAGAGGATTTCCACCCTAGTGAAATCCTATATGGTTGGAATCCAACTATGTTAACCTTGGAAAATTGATTGGGCCAGGTGATATTGGATTTGGGCTTGATAGCAACCCAAACCCTCTTTAAACCCCAAAATTGAGGCCCATTCGGTTTAGGCCCATTAAGGCCCACGAATTTGGTCTCATTAACATTGCTTCTTGGCTAAGTTTGCACCCCCACTTGGCTGAATAGATTTTCCAAAAGAGATTCTAGAAGGTTTTGAAGAAAAATATCTAAAGGGCCACCTCACTCTTTCACTCTCACACTCCATCTTGAGAAAAGATCATGGGTTGATTTTTTTTTGGGGAAGAAAAGGCCAACACTCAAGCTCTCTTTCAGTCCTATCACTTTCTATAACCTGTGTAAGAGTCTCTCCAGTCCACTTCCCACGAAAACCAACTCTCCTTTACACTTTGTTTTGACAAAACACAAAAGACTCTCTCGGGCAGTTTTTCTGGTCTCTGTTAAACACCTTATTCGAAGCTTTTGTAAGTATTTTATCACAAAGTTTCCTTCATACAAGTTGTTCCTTTTCGAGTATAGTTTACGTGGATATCTTATTTGTTCCATTTTGAGATCATTTGATTGGTAAAAATTTGTTCAAGCCCCATAAAGGTTAATCTGGGCGATAAACTGGAGAGTGTGTTGTAGTTTGGAGTTTTTGACCAAGCTAATGGATAGATCTTGGTCCGAGATTTTTATGGAGTACTGTTAACATGTGTATATGATTATTTGTTGAGGATTTGTTGCATGATTAAAAGTTTTGGTGAAAGCTTTTCTTAGATCTAGAAAACCTAGAAACTGGAAGAGGAAAAACAGTTTCTGTTTTGAGAAAGTTTAAATCTTTTATGGTTTAATCCTAATCCAATGGCTTTGATATTTTTATTTGAGGATCCTAAGCCTCTTATATACATGTTAGAATGTTTTTTTGAATATATTTGATGTTATTTTAGAAGATATGAAATTTTATGCAAGGAGATATTCGGTTAGGCCAAAGTGATGATGTTCTTGGCTAAATTTAAGTTTGGGTTGATTTTTAACCATGTGATCTTGAGTTTGAAGCTTGAATCGGTTTTAGGACACCTTTTTAAACCATGTGATGTTTTTATTTGGAGATCACATCTTTATAAGTCATGGATCAAGTGGTTGATCAAAGCAAGTTAGAAACAAAAAAAATCTGTTTTGAACTTAGTCACAATTTCGGCCCTATAGAGTTTTAATGGTTGTGTTTAGTTTTAAATTTTTCTGAGTTCATATTTGAATTTAGGGCAAAATTTACATGAGGTATGTAACTTTTGATAATTTTTGGAGTTAGGATGCAAAATCCTTAAGTTAGGTGTAAAATGGTCATTTTCCCACATGTAAAGGGTAAAATGGTAATTTTACTCTAAGTTGGCATTTTTTCCATATTTCTAATTGTTAGTGATTAAGTTCTAATGTTTAGAAATCATTACTTTCAGTTCCTCGCGATCGTGCTTGAGTTTTTGCCTAGAAAACACGAAGACCGAGGTAAGTTAGCTTTTAACTTACTAGCAGTTTAATGTGTATGAGTGATAAGT